>DWMG01002041.1:0-13934 GCA_018244855.1 Elbella merops | reverse complement strand
GCTGCGCTATACCGCAATCAGCCGGTCGCCAGAGCCTCGTCTGTTATAGCAAGGTGTACCACGTGCAGGTGAGGTTGACTTGGGCTCCTGAGATAGTGGTTGGAACCCTTTACACCTTTTCAACTGAACCTATGTAAAATAGTTTATACATCGTGTGCACATATGGGCTGTTTAGGTAAGGTCACTTTTATTGATCAAGGTTGGTTAACTTTTAGATAATTCTAGAGAATTAGATTTCTGTAAATATCAATCCATCCTAATCTTAAAGGTTCTTCATCTTTAAAATACGGCGTTTTAACCGTCTCCCTCCCAAATTCTGTTTAATAAAAATCCCTTTGTCCAACGGCAATTTAATTAAAACGACATTAGAAATGAATCAATAACTCGTCTTAATAATAACGTAAAATTATTCGATCGTTCGATTAACGGCGATTGGTTCGCCTTTGATTGCGATTCGTTTAAGCTGGGGGCCGAATTAGCGAAGCTGAGCGCGCCATGCGATTGCCTGTTCCGGGATCTGGTGCTTCTGAGCAATATTTATTTATTTATTTATTACAATTATAATTGAGACTGTATCTATCATAACAGATGTTCCATTGCGATAGTACAGCCGAGTATTGTAGTACAGTATAGCCAACAGTAACAGTAAACGAAAACTAGACGATATTAATTACAATTTTTCATTTTTTGTTTTTTTTTTTCTGACCCTTTCATCGGTTTACATAGGACGTAGGTCTGTCGGAGTGAGGGGGTTAAAGTCATACTCTGTCTTGTTAGCTAAGTGCAGGTTGGCAGACTTCACACGCCTTGGAGAACAATTATGTTTTAACAATGTGTTTGTAAATGTTTAAAAGTAATCGGTGTCTCTATCCCATGCTTTGCCGTGCGCAGATCAGTCCTAAGATAATTCTCAAGACATGATGATGAAGATTAGATCTCACAGATTGACGTACGAATATTTATTTAATCTCTGAAATTCTCATCTCTCTTAACACCAAAAAAAATTCAACTATAGGTATTATTCATAACAAAGTATTATTTCAGAGATAATCACGCATTGATTAGTCAATTGTTATGTATAGATGTATTAAAATACACTGCACTTACCTACATTATTTTCTAATCTGTATAAAATCTTATCGATTGACATATCCCGCTGTTTTAATTGCCCTCAGTATTAGAATTGTCCGTATTATTTCTAAGTTATGGCCACCTTAATGTCGTCTCTGCCCTACGTGATTTCGTTAATGGGAAGGATATTGAAAATTTTCCGAGGGACTTAGGGGCTTAATACGTTCAGATCACACCTGAATGATCGGATGAGTGTAGCAGAGGGTGGCTAGCATGGCGAATGACATGTTCACACTCTTTCTAATATACTGTATGTGTACATGATTTATGTGTTTGTGTGAGAATGTATTTTGTGAAAGATAAAACTACGATGGAAATAATGTGTTCAATATAATAAAGCGGGCCTGTTCCAGATAGGTAACAGATAGGGTTATACCTGATAATTACGACCTGTTGTGATTGTGGTAATTTCGGTGGGAATTATAGACAAAAACATTAAGGGAGGTTTATGTCCACCAGTGGGCTTAGATAAGTCGACGATGTTGTAATTAGTTCTATGTAGTATGCATGCCAAATCGCTACTTCTGCAGTGTATAAAGTAAATAGAAAAGTTTTACCTTTTTTCTTATTTATATGTTTAGACGTATGTATACGTATAAGTGTATATTTATATGTATAGAGATTTTCTTATTTATATATATAGTAGACTTTATACATAATAAACATTGAAAAAACCTATTTTTAAAAGATTAACATACGTTTTATATATATTGCTCATTTGCGACCAAAGTGTAGGTAATATGTCAAAAGCATTATCTTTCAGAAAACAGCTCAGACAGTTTGAAATCATAATTATTCTATGACTATTATAATACGTTGTATATCATAGAATAGTCTATAAATCTTACAATATTGTAACAATCAGAATGTTTTCAAACTTTCTGACCTGTTTTGTGATTTGTAATACCCTCGTGAACAGAGTTTTTGCCTAAAATTAGAAATATATACAGCTTAAAATGTAATTTTGCTAATACACCTTCAAATAATCATTGCTCCCATTAAGCTACCGGTTCTCCTTCAAAGAAAACGTCCACCTAATGTATTTGGAAAATAATCCTATCACAGCGGCTATTAGGATCTAAATGGGTGGAATAAATTCTGGGAACATTTTCCAGTCGCGCACTTGATAAGGGAGGACTGCCAAGAAGAAAAAACTTAGCAGCGTAGGCGTAACCAGGAAAGGAGGTCATGACAGAGAAATTTCAACCTTATCTCGAACAGGATAAGGCTTAGAAACGCGTGTCAAACTCTACGTTCGCACCCTGGGCTTCCTGCCAACTGAATGTAGGGGAAACGCACATTTTCGCCCGTTTTTTCTCTAAACTTGCATCTTTCTATGAACTGTAATTCTTCTTCTTTTCCTGCTTCACTTGCAATATGTTTGACATACACTCGATGATTTCTATCTTTCATACACTTGTCTATGCATTAATACATGAAATGCTTGCACCCCTTTTATTATATTGTTTGTATGAAGGAGGGTGAGATTTAGTATATATAAACTTTCTGTAATGGGATGGATGGGATTCTGTATGGGATGTAAACGTAACTCGTTCAACGCGGGAGTGTACTACCTTCTGTAAGTACCCCATCAGGGATATACAGGCGTGATGTAGCGTTTTTTTAAATATATGTAGCATAAAATATTACCTCAGACTGATCATTATATAACCTTTAGTCACAAATATTGCCCTTTCGGTCAAACATGTTTCATATTGGAACACAGTGTTACCCAATGTTTGTTCCAAATTATATACGTAAGCCAATGTTAACAATAATTATAACAATCCCGCACTGGACCAACTTAGCAAACTGTTGCCTTAACCTTTCTCATTCTGAGAGGATACCCAACAACGAAACGACAAAAAGGTTGAAGATCAACATGATGATATAAATTGTAGTAGTTTTAAAAATTTCTATTAAAAATACCTCACCAGCTATTCCATGGGATCCACACTCCTCCGCCTACCACTTCTGGGTCTACAGGCGTAATGTTACGTTATTATAAAAATCTGTCTTGCATTAATACTGTCTGCACTTCTACGGTAAGAGTTGACAAACACGCAAACAAGCATACAGACAGGGCAAGTAATTAAATTCACACCATAGAACACAAAAAAACAGTAAGTTATAGACCACAAAAAACAATAAGTTATAGAACAAAAAAAATAATAAGTTATAGAACACAAAAAACAGTAAGTTATAGAACACAGAATGTTATGAGACATAAAAAATAATAAATACTACTGAACGACTGGTGTATGTCACTAACGTGTTACAATTCATAAATCTCGCGACGATCGTAATGAGATAGCGCCAGACAACAAATATCTCCGCCACTCAATAAAGACGGTAACACTTATCGAATAAGAATTTATTGTGCCGAATGTTGAAACGATAGATTATTTCAGTTAGATCTCATAAGATATCTTATTAACTTCACTCGCTATTTATGGGTGAATAGAACCTGATGATGCTATTCTCGCTATTATTTTACTATGATTATTATTATTGGATTATTACGCTATTTCCTTTACAGGATAAGGAGTAAGCGCTGAAAATCGAAAATCCCTATCCTTACAGACTCGACGTGCTTCTTCATCATTCACTCTCATATCAAATGAATGCTGATTAAGCACGACTGACTTCCCCATCAGCCAGTATCTGACATATCTGGGTTAATATAGAAATGTAAATTCAATATTAGTGTATTTAAAAATGATACATTTCTCAGCATATACATATGTAGTTTTGAATTGATGGTCTCTTCTATTTCATTTTTTGTCTTACGAAAACCAATTCATGTAATTGCGTAGTTGATAAAATTGTTATTACGTTCCATGAAGTCTAGAAACTTCGATGTTCTCCGACTGGTTTGTTGCTATTTATATAACTAAGACGGTCCATGTAACGGTAACTAATTACTACTTGTGAATATTAGCAACATACCGGCTCGTTATCACCTTTCTCTGTCTCGACCCTTTTGTCATTCCACTGTTGGAACACGGGTCTCCACTCGGAATTAGAGGGTTAAGGCCACGTTATCACTACGTTTGATAATTGCCTTTGTCATTATGAGTGATGTTAAAGCTTCAAGGCACTTTAATAACTGGCAGTTTTCTAGTATTAAATTGAGAAGCATAGTATTTTAAAAGGTTAAGAAGATAGCCATGTGCAGTAGTGGAACGATAAAATGGTTAATGCTGATGAAAACAATAGTTCTGACAATGATGTTGATGGTGGTAACTATGATGTTGGTGGTGACGATGATGAAGATAATGATGATTCTCATCTATCGACAAATTACGCAATCGCCTTAATAGAGCTAATGAAGTCGTTTTTGATTGTGTACACTGTTCCAGCGTTTGATCAGATCAGGCACGTTTTCCTTGTAGCTACCGAAAATGATAAATGAGGCTGCGAGCAGCGCAGAGTGTGTTACGGTCACGTGATGGAGACATTATTTCGCGTAGTTTGTCACGTGACATCAGACGAAAGATTTCGTCGCCGCGTTCAGCAGTTTCACTGTGATAAATTATGTGATGTATGGAGCGACTCTGTATATTTTACGTATTTTGTTATTTCCCACCCAAGGTCGGGTTAGTGTATGTTTCGGTAGATAGTGCAGTCAAGAGTGTGATAGAACTAGGTGTTTAAAATTTTGTAGTTAAGGTTAATGCGCTTTCAAAGTATTATATTGTACTGCAAATATGTAGGTAATTAGTCTGAATTCTAGTTTATGGCGAGATACATATTTATATTATAAAGTGCAATATTATTTTTGTTTAATCATTATCAATAATAGAACGATATAACTTCACGCCTACAAGTATAATTCCCGAAGGTGCAGACAGAGAAGTGTGGTACACTGCTACGTTTCACTGGTTAATATTTTTTAGTAATTTATTAAGTATTTCGGGTCTGTCTATCACATGGCTCTAATCTTAGTAAAATATGTTGTAGAAATCATAGGTACTTATATATTAAGCTTATATATTAAACAATATATTAAACCTATGATATAAACTTAGACATAGAAATATTTTGATCACAATATTTCGCACCCTATTATACGCTTCCAACTGTTTCCTATCGTACTATTCTCTCAAGTGGTAATCGACTCGAAGTGAAAGAGCTAAGCGTTAGTTATACCCCGACCCGACGGTTTTATATTGAAAAAGTGTGTACCCCAAGATGGAAGCTGAGATTTAGAGGACCATTCAAAGTTTCTTCGATTTACTACTGATATTACTAAGACTTACTGACTGGTTTGTAGGTTCAGTGGTCTGTGACCTTTCCTGTCGAGTCGAGGATTGTAGGTTTGATCCCCAGCTAGCACAAATGTTAGGCTGTAGCAAGAATGTTTGTTCTACTTATATTTATTAATGTGTGTGTAGAAATTGATATAATGTTGTTTATTAGGTTCTCCCGAATACGAGAGAACAAGTTTTGCGTAGTTTTGTATCGGATTGTGTGTTGCAAGTTGTTGCTATTAACCCCCTTTTGGGGGAGGCCTATGTCCAGCAGTGGACTAAGATAGGCTGATGATGATGATGATGTTACTATTATTAATTTATTACTTTTCTCGACTATGTATTAGATATTTATATATCATAAGTGACCGACAACCGATGGGGAATAAAGGTCATCGAGTGGCGACCACGTCTCGGTAAAAGGAGTGTAGGTCGCCCTTTTACCAGAAGGTCTCAAGACCTGAAGAAGAAGGCGGAAGCTGCTGGATTCGGAAGTCCCAGGACGGGATGGAGTGGCGGCGATTAGGGGAGGTCTATGTCCAATAGTGGATATCTAGAGGATATCTAACTATCTGACGATGTTGATGATATCAAATATTTTAAAAACGAATGAAATATCAAGCATTTTTTTAATGAATTGAGCTTGGAAAACAGCTTGCAACACAGGTGTAGGCATTAGCCATTAGCCATAGGACGAATGGCTAATGCCTTGCTGGCTTAGAAGGACGGGGTTTACGTGTCACCCGTGTAAAAAAGGGCTCAGAAGACATTTAAGGATTAACAATATAGGGATTGTGCAAGTAAAAATCAAACGTACTATTTCGACACGTTTGACCAAACTGTTACAGCATGAACGCGGTTGAGTTTTATCCGGTTTCGTATTATCCGGACTGAAGCAACGCAGGGGGATTCCAAACGCGTCATAGATAAACAGAACGGTGGCGCGGCGCATTAATGTCGAACGAGGTCCCGAATGCAATTAGTGTGCATTCCTCACGTGTAGCGTTTCCCGCAAAATGCAATACATCATTCGCCGTTTATCCAATCAATCGATTCTGACATGTGCCGTGGATATGCTAATGTTCTGATGCTATGAGCGGTTTCCGTATATGATGCATAAGATTATATGCATAAGGACCGAGGTGTAAATTATGACAGAGTACGTATAAGGGTCGAAGTGTAAATTATATAAGATTCTATTATACAAGAATAAACTCAATTCACAGAAGACGCTTGTGAAAATAAAATCTAGACAATTTAAGTACGATGACAACTCGAATGAAATTTGAATTGGTTTTGTCGTCTTAGAAGTTAAGAAAGTTTATGAAACTTTGTCTATTATTTCTCAGGTAAGCGTTTTCTCGCGACGTTGTCCTTGACCGCTGCAGCGACTGATATTTAGATTTTTAAACGCACAAAGAAATATACATTCACGGTAGTAATATACGTGAACGTTACGGATGAAAAGTGGGAGTGTACTACGTTTCTTTGCCTACCTGCTTAGGGATTACAGGCGTGATGTTACGTTTATACGTTATATTAATATACATATAGAGTAACTATAGGAAATGCACCATATTTTCTACTCATAACATGTGTAAGATGTTAGTTATTCTCCAAGTAGTTCGACTCCGACGAGTCTCGACGTTGTTTTCTCTCCGCCTTCTATATGCTAAGTAAATGCATGGTCACGAGTCTTATTTACTATCTGCATACTTATGTTCCCAAGGAATATATCTGTATAAGAGAGATCATGTTATTATTGTTATTATAACATCACGTTAGGTTCATTGCGAGACAGGGCAGAGGGGAGTGACTGTCCAATTTCTCTCTCTACAATTACAGACCCGATGTCCTTCTATATTCGTCACTCTTGATACTCAAACATTTCGGTTTAACGTAACATCACGCCTGTAATCCCCGAAGAGGTAGGCAGAAGAGTGTAGTACACTCCAACGTTTCACTAGTTACTTCGGTTTAGCAAACATCTGATTCCCATCAAGAAGCGTTAGCGCTTCAATCCATCCCCTAACCAACTGACTTTAGGGTGTAGTAACATGGTGTCCATCAGCGTTGCCTCACCTACCGATATACGCTGATATAACATTTAATATTGAGAATTGAACGATGTTCAAGTCACGCACGTCTATCGATCCGAGTACCTTAGGTGTGGCTGTGGGCGATGTGAACTACCCAGCTGTTGGGATTACCAAGGCAATATCGACTTTGGGACAATCAGAATAAGCTGTAGATTACCGTGCATAACATACCTCCAAAATGCCTCCCGTAACTCACCGACCCGTCGAAATTCATGAAAGATATTGGTATCTATTGTGTAGGTACAAGATTTAAAAACGCCTGTACACTAACATGTATTTGGGAATCTCCAGGTGTTAGAGATTTGAATGATCGTTTTATCTATTTGTTACGCGCAGGGCTGGATATATGTATTTTGAATTATTATTTATGAGTATATGTAACTACAGCCTTTATAAATTTTGTTTTTTCATGTTTCATAACTTCTAGATCACTCCCATACTTACACGCCTTTACCTGCCCCTTTGGGGATATACGGGCGTGATGTTATGATGTTTATCTTTTAGGTATGCTTTAAGTATGATGAAGATGTATTTAGAGATCAAAGTCGTGTGTATTTGATTACTTAGAGGAGAAATGCTCTCTAGTTTCAGGATAGAAAATATTGACAGAATACTTTCATATTTTTAATAACTCTGTTCGGTAATAGTATGAATAAAAAAGGGGATTTAATGTATGTGTGTGCCTGGTGTAAGGGGTTCCAACCTCCATCTCAGGATCCCAAGTCAACCTCACCTGCACGTGGTGCACCCTGCTATAACAGACGAGGCTCTGGCGACCGGCTGATTGCGCTATAGCGCAGCCTAAATAAGCACGGCTAAATGCCCTGGCCGCCGACGGGCAGCAGCGTCGGTGGTGGTGCCCTGCGATCTATAACCCCCATGCCCAGCGTGGAGATTACGGGCATAAACCCCCCTTTTAGGGAGGCCTATGTCCAGCAGTGGACTGAGATAGGCTGATGATGATGTGTGTATCTTCCAAAATCATGTATCAAAGATGACACATTAATTCTAAAAGAAAGAAGACCTTACAGACTTACTGTAAGTAAGTCACTGTTAGTAAGTCTGTAAGATAAGACAGGCGTTGCTCTCTACCTACTTGCCTACCTAGACACACACCTGGCGTAATGATATAAATGAATAAAAAATAAGATACATTGAATTATTGTAATTTTTACCATTTTTAAATCTAAACTTACGTTAGATAAAAGAACATTCTGTTCATTGAAAACACGACGATATGGAATATAGAATGGGGATGCTAAAATGTTTAAAGAGGTCAGTGAAGGCACGTAAGCGATTCGCATTGAACATAAAAATTCTTCTGAATCGCTGCGGTC
This sequence comes from Elbella merops, assembly GCA_018244855.1. NCBI lineage: Eukaryota > Metazoa > Arthropoda > Insecta > Lepidoptera > Hesperiidae > Elbella > Elbella merops. Next base: position 5,114 of record DWMG01002041.1, on the reverse strand, counting down.
AGGTTTAAAGGAATCTTCAGTCAATATCAGGGTCGATAAAGTGCTCGATTGAAAGCGATCGCTTCCAACCGGATATGTGTTCTATACAATCATTTACTCAACATGATATTCGGAAAATATTCTGAGAAATATTGTTGCTTTTTACCCATTTCGATTTTCAGCGAAGAGTGTGCCTTTTGTTACTGCTAAACTCTTGGTCTTTGCTAGATATTACACTATTTTCAATGGCATTTGATTTAATAGGGGAAAGCTAACGTGAGCAAAATTGTTATAGCTGCAAGTCTGGTCCCTTTTGGGGTTGGTAGCGTTCCTACAAATAAAAATACCAAATCCAAAATTCTCACAGATATGACCTACTTTTCTACATTAATTACTCTTTTTATAAACGCTCGGATTTCGGAGATTTCTGACTTAGTAAACAAAATGCACGAGGAGGGTTGCTTAATGTTGTGTAACTGTTTATCTTAGGAATAAAGTTGTTTTTTTATCGCTCCACTATTGGACACGGGTCTCTTCATAAATGAGAGGATTAGGGCCATATACTTATTATAGATAAAATGGTTTATTCTTGGGATACTGATGCTGCAGCAGTTATAGATGAAGAGCCACAGATGTCTCGGTCTCGTATCGACTGATCGCTGGTAGGTTGATCGATTGCTTCTCGACCACGAGCCACTTCATCCGCGACAGTTTGCTTTAGCCAGATTGATGGTCCTCTTGCTTTTATTTTATTTAGTTATCAACACATTAGATCAAAACATCGATGATATCGCATCACTACTTAGTTTCCTTTCTGCTTTGTCTTTAGTTTTCGTTTTAACCAACTTGAAATCCTTGTCATTCTTTGGGTTTTGTTAACTGTTTTTATTATCATAATGTATATTATTATTTTTTGGCGGGGTAAAAATAATTTGCACAGCTTGGACTATTAACTAGTCGTGGGCTCAAACCGATGTAGCAAAATAGAAAATTAAAATAGTCTAAATTAAACGACCTTCTAGAAATTTCTATCATTATTTCCGTATGATTTTGTGGACTCTTTCTCAATTCCAAATTTGAATGCAGAATTTATTTGAGGATATTGATATTGACTTAGACTGATAATTATGAGAGTGTGACCAGGTTGCTACGGAAAACGAATGAAGATTAAGGTTTCGGTAATAACAACATAAGGATTTCCCTGAAAACCTGCAAAGCCAATTTTGTCCATGACATTGTCATTCCTATAAACATTTTAGGGTTAGATACAATTGTTAGTGCGTCAGGTGGAGAGTTAAATTGTATATTTCTCGCATGTTGTGTGACGCCTGACGTCTTTATAGGTAGCGTTTCACGCTACGGCTGCCCGGAGTCATACGTGCGTTAACAGGCAACCAGTTATGGCGTTACTGGAGAATATTTCCTTTGACAATTCGCCGATGCGCGTCAACATGGGTGCACGTTGCACAAAGGCTGTCAAAATCCGGTCGTAGCCGAGGCTTCGTGCAGGAACCGTTAGTTTGTTAAGATAATACGTTTATATATATGAACAACTGCATGACATATAGTTTTGTTTTTATATATCCGTTCCAAAAATAATTGACTGTTTTCTTCGTCAGTAATGAAATAGTAAAGGGATAGAGATCTTAAAAGACTTGAAAGTATTTTTTGGTTTTTGGTTTTTTCGTTCACCAGGAAAAAGTTTATGCAATTATTTTAATTAAAGTTGTGTTTAAAATTTATTAGTTGGGTTAAGATATAGGTTATTTCTTACAAACTACGCATCTAGGTATATACACTTCACTACTCATATATCATTGCTGTCTTCTGTACAGTGCTATCATGGGAGTAGAATAGTCAGTACATATGTTATATACATTGTTATATACATTGTTATATAAATTGTTATATACATTGTTATATAAATTGTTATATAAATTGTTATATACATTGTTATATACATTGTTATATACATAGTTATATACATTGTTATATACATTATATACATGTTATATACACATTTTAAAGCACGGGTCATTATATCTGTACATTGTGCTTACCTGTTTCATTGTGTATGATGGTTCAGTAGGTGGTAATATGCTTTCCTGGTAACTGCAGCGTGCATTGTTGAACTGTACTGCGAACTGCGTGCAACTGAACGTTATTAGTTCAAATCTACTGTAATGTCTCGAGCGAATTGGCGAGCATAGAGTAATGCTTCATACACACCGGGCGGTTTTAATGTACTAATAATAAAAATAACTATATAAAGGTATGTGCATCATGTACCCATATACTTAAAGTGTTATGTAACTAGCACAAAATAGCGTTAAAAATGCCCTCGTTTTATGTTTAATAAAATGCAATATATAAATAGTTTTTGGATAGGGCTGGTTGCTCGTTGGAACACATTTCTCCTCTCAGAATAAGAGAGTTATGGTCAAGTTGGCAAAATGCGGGTTGTGCAACTGCGCAATGCAATAACCTACAGGCCGTAAAAGTGTTTGTTGAAATTTGATTAATCACATCAGCAACCGAAAACTTGTTCCTTACAATTACTCGAAAATACAACCTGTCGTGACTGAAGGCAATTAAATCCGCTCAGTGACAAAAGAACGGTTCGTTCCTTCGTTGGTTCGCGGTGTATTAGTCTCGTGTCCATCTATCACGGAGCGGCATTTAATTGTGCGCTCGTCTTGTCCTCTGTCACCAGCGACTTCACAGCTACAGTGAGTAATTGAACGATTGAATGAAAATGAAGAATTCCAACTGTTCGCCGTGGAACGGAAACAGATCAATGATTTTTTTTTAGATTGAACATTTATTTATCAAATCTCGCAATTCCAAGAAAATATTTTCCGTATTATTGAATTGTCTATGCTGATAATATTTTCTTCTACTATGTCGTGTTCTAAGTTTGATTCGTTTAATTTGTTTCTCTTTCCACCAAACCTGAAAAAGTGAATGAAGGCGATTAAAGCGCTGATATAGATTTATCTGGTATCTTATGTTAAAATACTAATATTCTGATCGGTTTTATATTTGACGGGATCGTGGAGCTTAAAAGTCTTAACACCGTATTAGTTACATTGACAACTTTTAAAATCTCAAAAATGAAATAGTTTCTCGAATTAATAAATATTAAAATCTCAAATCAGATTCAACAATTTTATAGTTATTAATACCTACTAATAAAACTTATTTTATAGTTATTAATACCTACTAATAAAACTTATTTTATAGTTATTAATACCTACTAATATAACTTATTTTATAGTTATTAATACCTACTAATAAAACTTATTTTTCTTTTCAGGTAAATATGCACGACGATGCAACAAAGTGGAACGAGAATTTGGTTGATACAACAATCAAACTACATAAAAGTAATTATAAAATCTGCGACAATAGCTATATTTATCGTTGTTTAAACTTCTACCATTTACTGACAACTCACAGTTACGGCTACGTACGATTTAGGAAATATTTCTAATTAGCTTTTGATAGTGCAGTGCATGAGAGACTGAGAAATTGAAATATAAATATCGCTAATGGTAAGTTGAAAACACAAGGAACGCAGCACTGGAAATTGCTAGACAAGTGTTTCGGATCACTTTGTAGAATCACTGCTAGTCGATATTACTGACTTGCTCAAATTGTTTTTAGCTCTTATGTTTAGCAGACCTTCTTATAGGCCTTCGAATAGCCCGCTAAAACGCGGGTCTAGATATTTTATTCTAATTAAAGGAAAAAAAAATAAAATACCTATTTTCCCTATATCTCGTTCTTATTACATACCACCTGAATATGATTACGAACGTCTTCTATAATGCAAATAATCCTTACATGTTGTAAGAATCCCAATGCAGTTCGCACACAGAGAATATTACAATCAAATTTCAATCTTATTTCTAAGTAAATAAGGACTGCATTTACACACATGTACGTAATGGAATGAATAAAGTTTGTCCAATTTGCTAATTTGAATTCCTATTTGAAGTGAGGATGGGATAATTAATTTCGCTCAGAGTCATAGTTATTTGAGCACCTAGTTGAAATGAGAGAATTCCTGACAGCGGAAATAATTGACGATTCGAAAATGGCAGCGTATAAACTCGTCCGTTTACGTAAACAGTTGTTTGATACGATCGCAAAAGATCTGTGAAATTTAACATTTTTGCTCATTATTGTTTTATATGATGACGATCTGCGAAAGGCTGCAGGCAGATGGTGGATGCGGCAAGCCGAGGACAGGGCGCGATGGCGCCATGGTTGGCCTATGTCCAGCAGTGGACTGAAACACGCCAGTGATGATGATGATGATTACTTATAAAGTGCTTATATATTGCGTAACTGGTGAAACGTGGGAAGGCATTACACTCCTCTGCTGCCTTTTCGGGGAAATACAGTCGTGATGCTACGTTTCGATCCACTTGCTCCGGCGTTAAATCGTATGTCCCTGACCTCGCTGTAGTTCTCGACTCTTTATCTTTCAAATACTACTTTCTTATTCAGTCTCTCTTCACGCGATCATATTTTATAACGATAACTAAATGAAACTGGTAAAATATTAATAATAATACGCTAACTTTCGAAACTAGTTGGGTCATTCCGATAAATGTATGTGAGTTACCCCGGTACATATACAATGAAGTAATATTCGTTTCGGCAGCGCATATATTAAATATTTCGTATATAGTTGTATTAGGTGCGAACATCACCCTGTATATAATGAACAAATATATCAGAAGCTCGACTTGTCACTGTTACATAATAATTATAATGTATGCAGCTGCGGTTGGCCAATATGGGTCAAGAGTGACGGAAATTCAGAGCTGCTATGGAATGTCGGTGTTCGTCCGATGTTCATAATTTGCGGTGGACCGACAACCGCGGTGCGCTATATAGACGAAGATATCCGAAATATCCGAATATTGGCACGCACTGCCGATAGTTATGGACGCCAGCCATATGCCCTATATAATATTTAAATTGTGTTTTTTAAGTAAGGTCCTGGGTATAAATCCATTGCGCGCACCTCTTTAGAAATGTGCGTTTTAAATTTAAAGATCACTTGCTAACGGTGAAGAAAAACATCATGAGGAAACCTGCATGCCTTAGAATTTATATAAAAA
>DWMG01002040.1:0-13935 GCA_018244855.1 Elbella merops | reverse complement strand
TTCAATCGCAACTCCTTCCGTAACTACTGAAAGAGAGATAACAGAATATATTAATACAAGTCCAATTATAGATTTGTTAAGTAGTACACAAGCAACTATATTGACAACGGTTCCGGTGACAGAAACAACAATAGCTGCTACATTTACGACAGAAGCTGCAACAACAGCAGAAACGAACCCCGAGGAAACAACTACGATAAAAATATCGCCACTGGACAGTAAACGAAGTAAATTTCCATTCCCGAGACGACCAGTTATAAAATCAAACTTCACCAGATCGAACCCAACTCCACGAATCACTAAAAAAATAAATGCAACCGTGAATGCAATTTCTAATCAAAAACCTAAGGCTTCTGGGTTTAACCCAAGTAAAAGTAGGTTTTCTAGCAATCGTGCTCAAAATTTACCGATTGATCTCAGAAAAAAGTCTAGTACGACAAAATTTGCGAAAAGCTATACAACAGAAACACCTAGATCGACTACAGAGCGGAAAGTTCTCATTAAGCCAATAAGACCGAGCTTCAGACCGGCTTTCGTTCCGAGAAAAAGTACAACACAATTAAAAACAAACGAGGAGAAATAACCCATTAATATTTGTAGTACATGTAGTACTCGGTTGCCAATGATTAGATCCCGAACTGGCCATAAAGACCTGATCGACTGATTTTATTGTAGCAAATATTTAATGATTTTAGGAGTCAGAGTCCATATATCGTTGGTAGTCTCTGCAATGAAACATACTTTTTCATTTACCCGATTACTATTTTATTTACCAAATTATTTTATTGAAAAGCGCAAGATTCTTTTTATATTAAAAGTAAATGATTTTCTGTAGGTAATATATTAAAAATAAGACATATTATATCTTTTAAATATTAATATTTGGTGTTTTAAAGTATCCTTTCAAAAAATGGTATTCGGGTAGAACCTTCAACGTGTCTTATTTAAATACAAAGAGATTTCATGTACATATAGTAACGTCTCACAGTTTCATTGTAGTCATGTTTTAGAGATTCATAGCTTTAACTTAGGAATTTATAGGTCGAAGTGGAAGTTGTTTCGTACCAAAAAATGTATATTGTCTAATGTTAGTTCGTTTTGGTATAACAATGACTTTCGATTATACATTGTCATAAATTATATGTTTAGAATAGTTTTATTTAAAAATTTATTATCGTACTAATATTAATTATTTTTAACGTTACCATGTCTAATGTTCGTAGGTTGGTTAATATCGGGAGAAATGTATTTTCTTGTAACATCTTGTAATGTATACAAATAAGTAAAAGGTTTGTAATAAAATGTTATGTAGTTCATACATCTTTATTATTTTCGTGTGATTTATTACGGTTTTTATTTCTTACTAGTAGGACCTTTTTAATTCCTTTTTAAAACGTATTTAAATGTTTATACTGTCCTCTGACTCATTTTTCTTTGGATGAATTCAACTAAAAAGGTAAGTGAATGTTTTTGACTATGACATCTTTATGACAAATATTATCTATAGTAGGTATATGGACAACTATTAGAGCTTGCGTCTTTTATGGCTGAAACATGATCATTTATATCTTTAAAACAAATTAATTAATTTGAATTAATTAGCACGAAATTTTTAAAAAGTTGCCTTGACGCTATGAAAAACAGAAAAAAAAACAAATGGAAAGCTTTGGGGGAACTCATGACAAAACAAACAACTTAAAATATGAATAATTAGCATTTAATAATTCAAATATCGAATGTCAGAATTACAACCATACTGATATTATAAATTCGAAACCAACAGTTTTTCTGTCTAGTAGTATATAACCGCTTTTTAATGCAATTCTATATGCAGACCATTTCAATTCTAACTATGAACATATTTCGCTTTATTTATACTTCAATGAACTGAAACACGAGGAAATTATACAAAAAGCAGGCATAGTGCGTAAAGTATTATTTCACTGTTTATCTGTCCTCCGCCTATTCCGCATTGTACGTAATGTGACTATATAAAAAAATAATAACGTTCGTAATAAATTTAAATTCAAAAAAAACAAATTGGACAGCCAATAATCTATTGTATACAAGTTTTGTATACACACAGAATGAGAGTTAATCACAAGAAAAGCAATTGAATGTTTTCGCCACATCACAATGGGCAAACCTCACCTATTGTCAGTGTTGACGTATGCAGTCTTTACTTCCCACCATATTATGCCATTCACAGATTTATTTCTTATGTCAATACGTTGCAACGAATTATTGACTGCGAAAATTTTGTATAATAAATAAATGTTACAGATTGTTTCACATTTCAGCATCCTGTAGTTCCATCTCTCAATACAAATATTGTAGATGTTATAAAAAAGCTGAATAGAATAGTGTTTTATAAACATTAGGGTGAAATTTGATTGATTGCGATTTGTTTCATTATAAATCTGTACATTACATTTCTTTACTATCTTAGACTTGTGAAATACAGAGGAAAAGCACATCTCAGAAAATAATTGAGGTTCCGCAGTAAGCTGAAAGGCTGTGTTGTCTATAAAAAGAAAAAAATAAGAAACGAATTCAAAGTAGAACTACAAAGTCTAAAATATATACGAGTACCTACGATAATTGCATAACTGTGCGTGTGTATGCGTTATATTATGTCAACAATGTAACAAAAGTAATAGTTACTTTTTTATAAAGACATAAGAATTTTATGTGCCGATATTGTTACTCGTAACAATATCAGGTAACTGTCGAATACGGTTATACATCATATGATTGATTCCCTATTACAAAATGTTATTACACAATGAACACAACAAAGAGTATTCGACTTGATAAGCTTCATTTACATCATCATGTATGTTGGAATTTATCATATTTTATTTTCTTTTCCTCGTATAATATGCATCTTTTTTTTACTTTTTATTCTTTTCTCGGTTTTAAGACTGCTACCAATTATTATCAAACATTATATCAAGTTAATATCGCATCGGGTTATAAAAAAAATACAAAAAAGTTATTAAGATTTTCAAGACATGACCTAACACTATAATCGTAATCATTGACCCTAAAATTTATCAAACTTTTTGGTTAAATCATTTGAATGCATTTTAATAATAGGAAGAGAAAGAAGATATTTTAAATCGTGATAGGTCTGAATAATTAAACGCAACTGTTTCAAAATATTGATGTTGCCAGCACAATAATATATAATGGTTTTAATAACATGGCAATCTCCGATCCAACGTCTATGGTCACATCAGTGAGCAATATCTAAGCATTGACCCACATATGCTGACCGTATACGGGCTCTGAATTTAACTTTTGGTACCTGTTGCCCTTCTCTTTCGTTAAAGCTTACAATTAATATCCAAGCTATAGAAATAGCTATACAATTAATACTAATAGCTTGTTTATAGCGTTATGTAGAATAGGAACAATAAAAACCTATATGTTCATGCGTTGAACTATTTCTTTCCTTTTTCATATATTTTGTATCTTACTGCTCTACATTTGTAATCTGAAAGGTATGTGGGCCAGAATCGAAAACGCTGATCAGTGGTTCTAAGTAATACTTATAATAAACCTTTTTTCTTCAAATAAACTAATAAAAATTACTCAAATTGGCACGAAAATACCCTACACCAGGAACGAATAAATTTCACGTCTGCCTGATTATATATGTATATGTATATATTTTTTCTTTAAGCATAATGTAGCAATGGCTAAAAAAAATATTGGATTAAGGGAAAATTTAGTCTAGTACAAGATTTTATTCACTGTGCTCGTCACTTTTGATTTTCAAAATAACAATGAGATTTAGTTTTATCCTTACGTAAACCGTTGCTTAAGCACATTCAATAATAAATAATTGAACATTTTTTTATTCATGCAATTTTTAACGCAATGGTCTGCACAGGGAATGCTTAATTATATATAACATTACACCACAAGGACAACAGAACAACAAAAATTATTGATACAACTATTATGTTTTACATATGAATGTGTTACGTGAATATTTTATTGTTGTAAAGTAATAATTTTATTAATATAAGCGACAACTATTATATACGTTCTGATGTCATTCTGATTAATGTTAACAATATCATACAGCAATGTTCTTGGCAAGGTCAACTGCTGCATCGCTGTGAAAATAATAATAGATGTTTTCAATTTTACACGCGTAAAAGGTTTTAATTCTTAGGTGTTCTCAAGACCTGTCTATTTTTTGTCATAGCCCGTGACAGAGCCCGCAGTTACCGTCGTCTTAGTAAAAGGCATTTTAAAATTAAACATCTTTTTTGTCAATGTAAAGGAACAGAAAATTAACGGGTACTTAAAATATTTAGTAAACCGTGTAAAAAGTTCTTAGGTATAAAATTGTCACTAGATTACCCATTGACAGAAATTCAATAGACATAATCATATATTTTTGTGAAAATATATCAAATACTTTTAATTTTTTTACATGATTTTCTATTATACCAGTACTGCCCACGCTCAATATATTCATTACATTATTTTGTAGTTGCATAACATTTTTTTAATATGAAAACATTTAACTTCACGCATTAAATTTACACAAAGACGGACAATAATGTGGAAAAAAGATTATATAATGCCTGGGAGGAAAAATAGGTCGTCTATAAATTACATAATGGCATTCGTGCTATGAATACCTAAAAAACTTGCAAATGATCAAATGACAATAAACATTCGTCATTTGCGATGTTACTGTTGCACAAAACACTGGCAATTAACTATAATTTGAGCATCGTGTGGACCACGAGTCGATTTGTCAAACCATTAAATGTTTTTCGCCATCCGAACCACGCCTTGCACAATGCGTCATTACGTGGCGGATGTTCTTTCCATGGATCGCTGGTTGTACTGTTCTTGGGCTTACGTACTAGTGTGATGTGCTTTTTTTCCAATTGCCGCCAAATTATTTTTAATTTTTTTTTTTCAATAACTTGAAATGCTTTTTTATTTCTTTTTCGACGCAAAATACTTTTATGTTTGTTATTAACGCTCGATAATTTTAATTTTTTTTAACAGTTTCTCTCTTAACGCAAAGTGCGTTTTAATTTCTATATACAATCAACGCTAAATGTTTTCAGTTTCTTTTTTTAAATATTACGATAAGCTTTGACTTTTCCTTTTCCAATTAGAGCGAACTAGTTTTTGTTTAATTTTACAACAGACGTGAAATACTTTTTCTTTTTCTTACGTGGCATATTAGAGATACATACAAACGTAGTCTAAGAAAAAACAAGGTTGGAAGCAACGCCTTCAATTAATAAATTTCAGTTTAAAAAATAGAGATACCTACTAATAAAAATATACTTTTAAAAAGATACTTTTAAAACTTCCTTATAATACTTGGATGGTCGTCAATTTATTTCAATGTAGTATATTAGTGTCACGTAAAAATCAAGGTGGAAGGTTGATTGGATCACGTAATCGAAAAATATGCTCTATAATTATATACATATCTACTTATACTGTAACAGTCTATTTACTATTTTATTCCGAGTGTGTCTATTAAAATATTGTGATAAAATACATTACTTCTTCTAATTAATATACAAACTTAATGCTGTATAAATAAGTAGAGTAAACCATAAACATATGTAGGTATACTTTTACAGAACGTTTTTTCATACTTATATAACCTTAGTTTACTAAAAGCATTTGTTGCTGAGTATGGCCTGTATACACCCTTTTTGATTTCTATTGTGAATATCAAGATGTTTTTATAAAATATGTAGCACCATAATTATATAGTCAACAATAACTCAAACCTAAACGATGCCTAATTTGAAATGGACAGAATATTAAAGAAATTTCTTATGTTAGTTTCCTGTTAACGTTCTACAAATTTGTTCAGTATATTTCATGTTATAGAAATAGAATAATCCAAAAGACAAGTCATCAAGGCAGGGTTATTTCAGTTATTTTTAAAAATTCTGACTTTACCGTGATTATATAAAGATGTCCACATGTGATATAAATAACAAAGCTACGATTTTTTATTTCATTGTCTGTAGGCAACCATAAGACCATGATTTCGCCAAACACTCCTGTTATGTCTTATTTACCAACACTTTTAAATCACATTAAAAAAACCACTGTCATTTAAATCGGTAATAGATATTAAATTTCATGGCCGTATACTAAAAAGCTAGGCTGAATGTCGTATCATTCAATGTAGGTACATCATTAAATTTCCAATTTGAATGTTAGAGGTTCTTACATCAAAGTGTAACTAACTCTATAAATTTCCATTCTATGCTACAGTTAGACCACACCTTCTACGTGTCTGACAATGAGACAGAGACATGAACAGACATGACAGAGATATGAACGTGATAATAATGTTTTATTTTATTTGATGTACCTGTAACTTGTATTATTTACAAGTTTAGCTGTTGGCAACCCTTTATTGTATATAAACTTTAATTACGCTAAATCTTGGTTGCCCCCGCAATATTCTTAAAAATTGTCTAATGATTTTTCTTCGCATAAAAAGAAAAACAATAACAATAAATGGCAGTTTTATAAAAAGGGCCATATAGATATTCTAAAAACTCAATGTAAAGGGTGCCTTAATTAGAATTTTAGATTATGGTTTGTCAAGATCATTGCAGTTTTAAATCCTTAGCCTTTGTCTAGATCAAAACTAATTCTCTAATGTTACATAGTATTCCTTAGCTGTAGACAGTATTCAGTTTCAGGAACAATAGCAGAAATATACCAGACAACAAAATACAGTATTAAACCTAGATTAAACGCTTGCTTGCATTAGTTGATTATGTAATGCTATCTAGAAACATCGTAAAGGCTTTCTAAAATAAATTTACGTGTAAAATGTAAGTGATGTTCATGTAAGCATTAGCTTTTATGTCTTCCTTATTTTTGCCGCCATTTTCTTAGTGGGTCGCCTCATTTATTCGTTTCGGGTCACAAATTTCAGTGATTTTGATTACACAATTGAGAAATGGAACTGAAATCCTACTAAGTATACGATTTACATTTGTGTTGTGCTTCTTATGATAATATTATATTAGGTGGTTTAATAAACGTTAGGCTATTGTTAAGTATTTTCTTACGTGACAAGATTAAAAGTTAGTTTATCAACAAAAGTAACTTTTATTTGTAATTCATAGTCCACGTATCAATTATTGGATATATCAATGTTGTATAAATGACCGTATATGTTCAGAAACTAAATAAAATTTGCTTTGTGGTCCATGTAATTATTTACAAAGACAAAGAGAGATATTGCAGGAAGTACACTTTATAAACCCCCGTAGATTTACTCGTAGTATCCTGAAAAAATATGTGAGTAAATCTGGACATATTTCTCCTTAGCTCCTGCTCATCCAGCCCGGCTATCCCAAGATACCATACCGGAATTAATCCGAATGTAATTAAAATTCATTAAAATATTACATAATTATAGGCTTCGTATTTTTACATACGAGTAATTTCCACATTATGTAAATAGGTCCGTGTGAAAACACATCTCGGATGCGTCTCGCGACCCACTTTTAGGCCGGTTAAGGCTTTATATAGAAACGAAACCAGTACCATAGCAGACTTTGTATCATGGTTTGTTATTTTCCATTTCGTCACTAATGGAATGCGCGCGAAAACACCCAATCTATTTCACAGAAATATTTTAATACAATTCATGACAATTTAAATAAAGTTCCACAGATATAGAAATATTTTTGATTCAAACGTTTTCATGATTAAAATAAAATTCATTCAGTACAAAGAATTATCATAAATAAGTTGTGAGACGGCATTTCCTGCGTTGTACTTCAGGCCTGTATTGATTGACGGGGAATGATCGAATGACTCTATGACAGACAAGTGAACGACGTGTATTGTAGTTCGTTCGTTTAATAAAATTTAAAGAAATGTATACACCTTTATGAACGAAAGCGGTGATAAATATTTACATTCAATTGTTCTTTACGTGATACTTTCTTAGTTTAAAAGTGTTAGGAGTTGTAATAATAACGTTTTAAGTGTATGTAACGTGCCTTTAGATAAAAACCATTTGATTTTTATGGACAGAATAACTCACGTAAGAGTTGTGCTTTATTATAGCGTTTAATTGATGTAGTTTTTGACAATCGACGTTTTTTGAATGAAGGTCATTGAAAATGTACATCGTAGATATAGATATATATATTATACAATTATGTAGTTATATTGTACTGATTTGATTCCTTATTCTCTGTGGTTCGCAACTGCAGTATGATGCATTTGAAGGATATTCAAGGCTCGAAATAATTACGTATAGAAACTTGTCGCTGATTCATAAAAGGTCAGCCGAGTGTCTCGTCCATCTCGATAAATACCTGTTTCGATGTACAAAATGAGTTAGTACAAAAATATTTATTATTAATTATTGTTAAATTCACGCAAAGTCCCTTACGTGGTAGACAGTGAGTATCGAATGTCACGTATCCTCTAGCCTTTTCCTGATGTGCTACTTCTGACTCCCATGAGCAGTATCTGACATATATAATAATTTCGTATTTTACCAATTATTAATCTTAAGAAATAATAAATAAGTAATCAAGTATTGAAAGGAAAGGCTACATCAAAAATTGTGGATAAAAGTAAAATAAGTTATTTAAAATTGTTTTATATGTTTATTAAATTGTTTATTGGTAGTTCAAATATATTGGCTTCTATTGAAATATAAATTCACAAGCACCTTGTTTGAGAAGTTATGAATGAAATAGCAAAAACGTGTGACAAGCCTGATTTGAAATGTAGATGTACAATTTATAGTAAATGTTTTTACGTATCCATTTTATATCTGCATTGTTAAAAACAACAATAAGAGATGGAAAGGATATTATGTTGGAAATAAAAAGCAAGAATAGAGTTGCTTTATTTTACAATTTAAAAAACTCGTGAACAGATTTCAAAAGAATTTAAATTTCGAATCTTCTTGTAATTAACACGTCACGGCGGAATACCTGAAACAAATGAAAACAGTTATTAGGTTTTTTATTATTGACAACGCTTTGTTCAGCAACTTAGAATATTGCTATTGTAGTCAGTAAATATTTAGCGCCAAATTATATTATTATCCTCCATAGATTCACCAAACAGTAATAAATATTAAGAAAATTGATTGCCATGAAGCGTACACAATATTAATCAATAAATCTCTTCTCCTTAGCTTAGAAATATCCAACAAAACCGAGCTTTACATAAATAACTAAGTCATTAGACAGACCGCAAAAAACAATATTGACTCCGCAGCATCCGCGGAGAAAACCGCTTTCTCCGATCGCCCGTTTCTCTTATCTAATGCTAGGCGTTAGTCTGATACGTTACGTCATTAGATTAACTATATTATTTAGACAGCCACAAATTATATCATATAAATCCGTTTTTTTACAATTTGTATGTTGTGAGAAATAATACGTACGAATATATTATATTACTTATGAATACCCGTTAAAAAAACACATTTAAGTAATGCTATAAATTCTACCGCATAATATCCAAACATTCTTTCCCAACCACATTCAAGTTCCGGTCTAGTTGCATTGTTATGTTATTATTAACGTTTAAAAAGTCTTCCATATGTTGTTTATACTTTAATTATTGAGTTTACGCAACATTGTGTGTAGCTTCTTATTTTTTAATATTCTTAAATATTCAGCATCATTTTAATAAAGCCACTAATTAGAGACAATGACACATACAATACGTAATAGCACTGGCACGTTGTAATTATAATTAATTACGTTCATAGACATGATTCATATTCATTTGAATTAAGAACTAGTTCTATATGCAACATTCCAGTCAATGATACGTCACAATTTATATTATCTCTAGCACTCTATTTGAATTTTACTGTATCTGTGCATTGAATATGATGACTCACGGGAGCGGGTGGGGGCACTTGTCACCCAAGCATTTAAATGTTACTGATTAGAAAGAATAATAGTATCAATCTGTAAATTAAAGTCATTATTATAAATATAACATCTTATTTATTATACATTAAAAAGCTAGTTTTATATAACCCGCTTTATATTGTCAATTAATTTTTAGTTTTTTAATAAAATTACTTAAGTTTTGATTTTGATTTAGATTGCTAATTTGGAATGATTTCTTATGACTAGTAGGTAACGTACATATAAAATTGTACATGGTTAATGTACAAATTAGATAAAATCACAATGTCCGTTTTTAAATTCGAACGGAAGCTTTTCATGGTTAAGTATACTTTACCTGAAGATAAAAATTTAAAACATTGGTCTGTCAGTATAGGTACGTTTGTTTAAAAGAGTGATGAAAGAGTAGGACGATCGATCAAATGTTTTTAAGAATGCAAAATCACAAGTAACCGTTAATATGAAATAAAATTAACACAAGCTATTTAGAAACAAGCTGCCACATGACCTATGAAGCGAATACGTGAATAATTTAGCCACATTAAACTTCAAGCTTTGAGTAACATAAAGACAACGTTAAACGTGTGAGCGTAAAACGAATCGTATTGTCGTAATCAATTATAATTAATTATTGCACATTACATAGTTTTAGTATCAGTTTAGTCTGTGACAGTTCGCTGTAAAACATATGTAGGTACTACATATAGTTATTTATATGTGAAAATTAATTGCTTAATCTGAAGGATAAATGTCGTAGGATTCATGACTCAGGTGTAGGTTGGACCAAACTGTTTTCATTACGTAACTTAGTTTACATGGATACAATGCTTGTGGCAATAACACTTGTTAAAGAAAATTGTACGCTTTCGAAGGGATCTTGAAGTAAACACACTGTTTAATGAATATACAATGTAAAATGTTACGTTTAACGTTTTACACGTTTAGAAATTGAGGATAACACTACAATATTTTATATTTATTCAATTTGATTTCCTTTTACATCGTTTGTTATTTCATTATGTTTATTTTGTAGCTGGATTAATCATATTCTGATTTAATTTGCTTTTGTTGTATTGTATAATTACTTTCCACACTTTCAAATAACTGTGAAAGAAATAGGTTCATGCAACGTGAACAAATTAAAAAGTCTAAATATTATTTATAAATGATAACCAGTGTACGCCAACAGGCTCATCCCCTATTCCATGAAAGGACATAGAATTTAACATGTGGATCGTGGCAGTGTACTCGTACTTCATCCCTTTGACAACACCTACCGGAAGTAAAAAGTAAAAAAAAAAAATTATGAGAAATATACACGTTAGGATAAAATAATGCTTATAAAAAAATAAGAACACATTAAAACTGTGTTTTATGAATATAAATGTTAAATCACTTAACATAAATCGATACTGGTGTAGAAAACGCAATATACTTCGTAAATAATATAAATCGACAAATTTAAAATATTCGTTTACAAAATTTGAATTTCGTAATCTGTTAGTCAAATTTGTACAAGCTAGATTTGCGAACGAATCGATTCTACAAATATTTGTTTATGACTATTTGCTGCTGCTAGCCTACGGTTTTATGTTTTTAAATTTGGGCAGGTATTAAAAGCATTTAAAATACATAGAGATGTAACTTATATTGACATATAGGCAATGCTGCCGTTACCAACCCATCTTTTATATTATTATTGTTATTTGATTACTAGACCAGCCTATTACGAGGTATGTCACAAAACTTTTCCGTCGACCGTTCTCAAGCCTTTACTATGTGCCTTCTTTAGAAGAATGGTTCTGTGGACTGGAGCGCGAACCACAGACCCTCTGACATTTCTTTGAAATAACATGCATAATATCACGCCTGTATTTCTCCGAAAGAGTACGCATAAGAGCGTAATTCTTCCATATTGCAGCTGTTCGGTTATACATCTCACGGAATAAAATGTAAGCCTATTGCCTATCGCCTGTAAGGAAATAAATTACTTTATCTCAGATCAATACGGCTAAATGCCCAATCCCTCTAAATATTTACCGTGTAATTTTAATACCCACTAGTCGTCTGCAATCTAAATAAACTTTGTATTTTATAGCTTCATCATTTCCTAACATTTATCCTATATTAATATTCTATGTTAGTATAATTTGTTTAGTAACACAAATAAAAATTAGTAAAAAAAACTATGTTGGCAATTGTTTATGTCAATCATTCGAACATACCCCTATTAAATTTCATTAAAATCGGTCAGCGGTTCATTGATGATATCTAGATTTTATTGCGCATCTATAATTTTGTCAAAAAAAGGATTTAAAACTACATAGATACGTCAAAGAAATAACTGTTTATATATGTACCGCTAGGTATTTGCATGACACTTGTGTCACAACTGTCAAGGATACTAAAATACATAAAAATTATATAGTCAAATGATCTCCAAAAATCAAAATAAACACATAAAAAACTAGAAGTAGATACATGAATTATAAATATAAATATTTATGAATGTCTTTTAAAGAATATTATGTCAAAAAACAACCAACCGACTTTAATTTATGGCGGTAATGCACCACACATTTCATATTATTGGAATATTGATTGTTCTATTTTTCTCTTACTTACACTATGTTTAGCATTACGATCGGATAGTGCGTAAAGGACTTAAATCTGATCATAAACATTATATACTAGGACAGTATTACGTTGGCGATTGGACAACTCCGCCATAATTGGTTAATGACATAAGTAGACGACTGATGATTTGCAATGACTTAACAAGTAATAGCAGACGTGCGGAAATAATATCATCGAGTGAAAGCTAATTAGGAAACTCGTATACTTTCCGACGTGTTGCGAAACGCAAAGGCATGCGGCTTATGCAAATGGTTTCAAGATCAAAGCAAATATCGCGTAACAAACAGGTTGGGCTTAAACAAACTGGTATTCGTTTTGCTTGTCACATGCCAAAACGCCCAGAGGTATGGCATCTCGTTGGAATCGCTTATAAATGTGACGCTTAACAAATTATTGACGACTACAAGAGATACGCTAATGCCGTAGGAAACCGTATTTATAAATAACAATGAAATTAATTTATCATTGAAATTTATAAATAACAATGAAATGAATATCAAGAAATAGTTGAGTAAATTATCTCCTATATGTTTCATATTAGAATATGCTATTTTATTATGGTTTTGATTTAATTGGGCAGAACATAAGTTACTTCAGAATTCAATTAACAAACGTAATAAAATTATTTTCGTCATTGCATTAGCAAAAAATTTGACATTTCGTTTCTTTTCCCGTTATTTTGCGAAACGAAGTCAAGGACACATCTCTAATGCTTAACTCTTCAGTATTTTATACTCTACGTCGAATGTTGGAATTTCAAATTGCTCATATTTGAGAAAACATCTTCAAATACCCTCCTCCTCCTCCGCCTAAAGTCCTATTTAAATTCTAATATATAACTATCCAAATAATATCATGGCCGCTATTAATATGTAGTAGGCATTACCCGCCAAAACAAAAGATGTCCGCCATAATTCTAACCTGGAATAAAAGAGCCAGTAGCACATATTAATTAATGCGAGCTTCGGTGGGCATACAAATGGTAATTTAACACAAACGAAGCCAAGGCCCAACACGTGTGGAGGCAGTGTCGACACACGCGTGACTATCCTATTACGTGGTTTTTGACTCAATGAGCCACTTATTCGAAACATGTATCTCACATGTGTTAACATACACATTTGGCTGTGTACTCCGAATACCTAAATGTATGTAACTACTCAAACTACTCAAAGTACTAGTCTATAATTTTTTGTCTATGACTTAACTTGTGATTTGTCAAATTCAAATAAAAAAGAACCACATTAAAAATAAAGTAAAACTAAAAACAAAGTACTGCTTCGATTGCCTGTTTGCTCGAATGGTGGTAAGCGCTACTGCCGATCGAGAAGTCCTGGGTTCGAATCCCGGGTCGAATACTATTAGATTTTTCTAA
>DWMG01002039.1:0-13935 GCA_018244855.1 Elbella merops | reverse complement strand
ACGATTTTCACACCAACTCGCACCATGGTAAACAAAATGTCTAATATCAAATAGAATCCTATCTATAATCTATAATATCTCCTACCTATAATCAGCTGCCGATTGTTACCTACAAAAATACGTAAAACCCACAACCAAACTACAGACAATCAAACTACAGACTCGATGGAAAGACTAATAATTTATAGACAACGTCAATAAATTTGTGTACTCACGAACACAAATCACAAACATAACGAACGTAGCACACGAAAATAAATATATTCCTACCGAACCGTCAATTTTGATCGCGACAAGCGATCACGAGACATATATTCGGTACAACTGTATAATTATACAGTATACAACAAAAGTGCGTCAATACATTACAAATAATACGACTTCAAGTGCTCCAAACTTGATGAATGCGACAAAATGACGGAGAACATGACTGTAGAGAGATATCCTCAATACTTCAATAGAAGCACCAATTTATTCGAGAGCAATACATCTTACGGGATGCAGAGCCTGAAAGAAAGGGTTCAGGGGAAATGGGAGGTAAATGTAGTAGGCAAACAAAGTTACGTTTACGGCCAATGATTTATTTCCTCCTCTCTATTCCCTCGTGGCGAATAGAAGGTTCAGTAAACGAATAAGTTCTATGCGCGAAATTGTATGTTGGTTTTCCAAAACATTAAAGAATGGATGTTATCGGTCAATGTAGCCAACCTGAATACATTTATCTTCATTTTGTGAGAAATTAAACACATTTTGTACCTATTTTATTCAATAAATTTATCATAGCCGTATATTGTACACATCTATATAGGACGACCTAAATTATAAAAAAAATATTATTATTATAAATATATGTAGGTACCTACTCGACGGCGACTAAAATTAAAAATTTAAACATTTTTCTTAAAATTTATTGCAACGTTTTTAAAATGAATTGTTAATACCATCTTAATTTTACAATAAAAATGGAACGTTATAAAAAGCTAATTTGATAATACATTTAGGCCATAAATAAAACAATATTTAAGAAATATAATTTATTATATCTTTTAACTGATTTATAATAAAAAAAATTTTTTTTTGGGTAATTACACTCAAATTGGTGTTGATAACTATTCAATTGCCTGCAGGCCTTCGCGAAGACTTAATGAATGATATTTACCAAGATAGATTGGCTAACGCAGGCCCCAGGCAACATTCGCTGTTAAATAGACACTAGTAATCATCTATCTAAGGGTATTAGTGCCATCACTATATTAGGAGTAATACACCTTGATATTACAAAAATAAACAACCAATCTCTGTACAAAAATGAATCCAATGAAATTAATGTACGACCACAATTAATTATATTTCCAAATTCAAACTTTCAAAATTACAACCAAATAAAAAAAATTAAGGAAAAAACCAAAAAATTCTTTTCAAAATAAACAATTCATTGACATTATACTTTATTCTAACACTCACATATTGTAACACTTTTGTTCGGTATCTAATACAAGAATACAGTTACGAATTTTTATTTCGCTATAAACCTGGATTTAGTCAAATAAATAAATAAGTAAGTATTTCATGATAACATACCTACATAAATATCCCACATTGATCAATTCAAGTGCATCTCTCTCATCTCATCTCAGAAATGTAATACGTCGGATTCGGCCTTCGATCTCGAGGAGAAATGCGATCATGTATTTCGAGAGCACAGCATAACTAAAACGTATTTAATAACCATGATCCGTATAACAACTTGAAGAACTACATATCTACAGGTTTTGAAAATACATATTTTTCCTTAAACATGTACAAAATTTTGTACAATTAGTGTTGCAAACTGATGGTTTCAATACTAGCATAACTAACCTTATGGAATCGAAACAAAATTATATGTCATGTCTACTAATTCAGAGTTGTAACATCCGTCAGTTTTAATATTTTCTTGTGTTTCAGGATATAACCACAAGTATTTTTATCCCATTTTGTTTGTTTTTACTTAATATGGATTTCTGCTGATTCATCTTGCTCACTAACGAACGGATTTATTTATTGTCATACCCTGCAAATATTTCTCCGTCCTATCGATAATACGGGAATACGTCCTTAGTTTGAAACTAACTTATTATTATAAAGGAGCGAATGCACTTACCTGAGCCGCTTACAAAGTCGATTTCCGAACAGAACCAATATTTGTTTTGGAGGTAAACATTTCTTCAAAGCTGTACGTGCTGTACGTGTGTAAGTGTAAAGTCGTGTTCCTATCCATAAATGACGAGTGTCAGTTTACTTTACCTTATTTCAGTTGATTTCACTGTTATATAAGTGCTCTACGCCGTAACTACATAGTAGTTACTCGTATGTGCCCAATTTAGTTTTTGAAACATTTATAACAAAATTAATTGTACTTTGACACAATGTTTTGTTCTTTACTGAATAATATTTAAAGGTTTTCTCTCAATAGATACGTTTTATGTTATTTTAACAAAATATCATGTATTTCTTTACTTAAAATATAATGTATTCTCCTTACTTTCTTATTATAAAAATGTCTATTCATAATAATGTTTTTAAGCTTCCGATGGCACTACCATCTTTGGTAAAATATATTGTAATATAAAAGTAAATAAATCATGAAAATAATATAACATGACCTTTAAGCACCTTCTCATCAAAATACTCTGAGGTATTTATTTCTTTTGATGAAAACATAAATAAAATTCTAATGTCTCATAAATGTACAAGATACGTCGAATATTATAATAAACATTGTTCCATTATAAATGTTATCAGAAAAAACGTCTTGTCGTTTTTAAAAGCTTTCTTTCTAAAACCTCTTGGACATTTAATCACATGAGAACAAAAAAAGAAATACAAGCATTATAAATTATATTTTCCGTTAAAAATAAACAGAAACTTTTATTAAGTGTTTTTGTATGTAGTAAGTGTTGAAACAAAATGAAGTACAAGAACAATGTCCATACTTAGAACAACTTCTAAACAATATTAGTGTTCTATTAGAACAAACTTCAATAACGGAAGAATAATAGAAAATTCGACGTCGCCAAATGTTGCAGCGTTTCTCAAACTATCCGTCACATAAAGCAACGGAAATGGTTAGTGCTACGGTCTGATGGTCGGTGGCAAAGTTTCATGACAGTTTCAACGTTTCGGCGAGCGCTTATACAACATGTCCTGGTTGTTATTGGCAGGCAACGATCGTTAAGCGTCATTCGAAACATCAAACATTCATAACCGCTTCCGCGTGTTGTTGTATACGAAGAGCTTTCATTGTTTATTGTTATTATTATGTTTAAACCTTTGCCGAGGCAGTACAGCGATTTCGACAGCCACTCACCCGGATATCCGATGATTCATCATCATCTGAATCAGTATATACACCAATTGAGAATACCAATATACGGAATATACACCAATTGAAAATAACTGCACTCATGCTGTCATATGTGATTAATAAGTAAACCAATCTAACAGATATTACAGGTTAGAAATGTATTTTAATTTTAAATTTTACTAGATCTTCTAAGCATGCCGTGAGTATCTTATAAACATAAGAACAGTTAAAAATGAAATATTATGTGATCCAATATATAAATAAATAAGAAATTACTAAATGCATTAAAGCGACAATAATATCTTAGCTTTAAATTATTTACAATAACTTACAAAAGTAAGAACATCTCACGTATACGCGCAGATGTATTTCCCCAGATAGGAACGCTAGGCGCTTATTCCAACTATCTGAATTAATATGAATCAAATGATATTAATCAGTGCTTATCAATTTTGTATTTATCGAATTTGTCGTACTACGTCAGCTAAGGCTTAACCATAACTGTAACAATTAAATATGAGAGCGCTTTGTGCGCAACAAAGCACGGAAGCAGTTATGAATATTTGATGTAGTGAACGAGGCCTAACGATATCTGCCTGCCAATAACTACTAGCACACGCTATATAAAGCGCTCACAGAAACAATGAAACGGTCATGAAATTTCGCCACCGACCATTTGACCGTAGCGCTAACAATTTCCGCTGCTTTATGTGCGGGAAAGTTTGAGAAACGCTACCACATTTGACGACCTCGATCATTCTATTACTGTTCTGTTATTGAAGTTTGTATTACTCTATAAATAAAGCTTTAATATTATTTAGAAGTTGTTCTAAGTATGAAGGTTGTTCTTGTCTCGAATTTCGTCATTACACTCACGACAAACAAAAGGACTTATTAACAAGTTTCACATTATACAATCATCAGGAAAATTCAATAAATAATATTTACGCCTTTTCTTTACTTTATTATCATTTATACAATTGCCAGCAATATGAGTATAAAATTTCCCATAGGATAAAAAAGTTTTTCCTAACAAATCACGTATAATATTAAAAGCTATGTATAATATTACAATTTATTTGTAATATATACATCTGCGACCTTAATTAGAACGTCCAACTTTTGTTTACGTTATAATAGCACCAAATGACCAAGCAACGTAAGAATTGAAAGCTTCAGCTCATTGTCAATTATTAATTATTGATACGTGTTATTTGCAGATTACGTATTCTATAGGATAATCTAATTTAAGATTTCAAAGGAACGTCATACGGTGGTACTTCACAATTAATTTGAGTATTTACTGGTTTTGCACTTAATAGTGAATAGCGTACCTACTCCGTTGGTCAAATGGTTGCAAGCGTGACGTGATCGAGAGGTCCTAGGTTTACTTGCGTACCCAATTTGGGTACTATTCGTCATCATCATCATCATCAGCCTATCTTAGTGTCACTGTTGGACATAGGCCTCCCCCAATAGGGGTTTATGCCCATAATCTCCACGCTGGGCATGCGGGTTGGAGATCGCAGGGCACGGCTTTCGCACCGCCGACGCTGCTGCCCGTCGGCGGGCAGGGCATTTAGCCGTGCCTATTTAGGCTGCGCTATACCGCAATCAGCCGGTCGCCAGAGCCTCGTCTGTTATAGGGTGCACCACGTGCAGGTGAGGTTGGCATGGGTTCCTGAAATGGTGGTTGGAACCCCTTACACCCTTCGTAGCCACTAAACCAGCAGATTCGTTAAGGATAATGATAATCTGTATAAAAGTAGACTCTTAACCTTTGCTTAATCTCAATTGAAACATTACTTTCAATCACTCATTAGTATCTATGACTTCATATCTCGATTACCCGAAACTCTATGTATTGTTGGTTAAAAGGAAGGCTAATATTTACACATTAAAAGCTATTATCTGTGCTCATTATCAAACCTGGCTATGTTTTATTTTCTCACTTGAAAAACGAGCAATGAGTTTTTTTCCCTTTTTTTTGACCAACGTATCGTACCCTGAGCGATGCCAAAGCCGTCAAATGAAAGACAACTATGATGACGCATATAAGCACGTGTAAAAGTATGACTTGAATTAATGCAACTATTTTAATTCAATGAATATTATATATGAATTGTGTGTAATATATTCACATTTTTGCACCTGATTATTTTTGACAGTCATACAATTTATGCAAATTTTAAACCGCGATATATGATGAAATGGAACTTGAAATTTGCACTAAATTACACTGACAGCCTAACATCTGGTAGCGTGCATATATCACAAAAAACGACATTAGTACGATAATATATTCATCGACCATTCTGTAAACACCGCCTGGCGCGACGGTATTAGTGGCAACTGAATATTCTCGTCTAGACAATCCAAACAAGACACATTCATTTAATTCGACATAATAAGATGCAGTTTTGTTCGATTCATATAAGTACGTACATATATGATAACATGTTTA
The DNA here is from genome assembly GCA_018244855.1 of Elbella merops. NCBI lineage: Eukaryota > Metazoa > Arthropoda > Insecta > Lepidoptera > Hesperiidae > Elbella > Elbella merops. The sequence continues at coordinate 8,125 of DWMG01002039.1, read as the reverse complement.
AGAAAATAGCAAAATGACTTGCAAAGTCACAAGATTCGGAACTTTTTTCCTTTTATTTTTATTTTATGACACTTACGTTTAGAGAACATCGTCTACTGGTAAGCGTTTTAGCTATAGTCAATGTTTTCGTTGTAACCTGGTAGAATCATCAATGCAGTATCATTATCATTATCATTGCGATCGTCATTTTAATCATTATTATCATCATCATCATCAACCCTAACGAGTGTCATCTCACGATGAAAATGTTTAAAACCACGGTTTGCCACTGTCGTTAGGGGAGGGTTGATAGACTTCACTCATTTTAAAGAACTTGTGCAATACTGTACACCTATATATTAGTAAATTTAAATTGAAAAATTGTCATTAACGAGAATGAATACAATTACTAAAAGTGTAACTTCAAACACGTCTAAACTTTAGGAAACGAATGATTGTTAAAAATAATTTTCCATTCAAATGTCACGTTCGAGGACAAGAAAAATAATTTTTATTAAAGTTCTTTTTTTCAAATAGGTTCCTTAGAAATTGTTACCTTGACCTGGAATTCTAGATTAAATTTTCGTATTCTTTTATTCAAATTACGAGTTAATTGAATCACCTCCCTTTTATATCATAAACATTTAAATACACAATTTAATTTGATTAAAAATATCAAGTCAAACAATATAAAATGTTATGATAGCTAATAAAAGATTTTCAATATTTTATTTATTTATTTATTTAAACTTTTGTAGCACCTTAAACTAAGGGATACAAGGGCGTACTTAATGCCTAATGGCATTCTCTCCCAGTCAACCTAGCACCTACCCTAAGTCTGAAGGTTTCAAAGAAAAGATTCACCAAGTTTATGTATGCTTATTAGGTATATAATTTCTCACATGTCCTATTTTGGTCCTCCTACTTGACGGTCGAATGCTAGTTTTGAATCTAACGGACGAAAACGATGTCAAGGTCCATGGTACTCAAACGTGGGTATTTATTTCTTAGGCGTTGCATACATGTTTATTTACAATCAACAGAATAAACTTAGCGAAATTTTGCAACTCACCCGCATTCATTATTTATTAAGCAAACATGTTTATATTATTTAATGTTGTATAAACACGCCGTTGTATAGAAATAGAATGGTAATTTCTGAAATATACTTTACTAAGTTAGCGCTTAGGATGTCATAATTGTGGGAGCAGTGATAGCTTAGTGGATAAGAATTCTGCTTGTCACTCGTAGGATGTCCTAGATTCGAATCTTAGCGCACACTTTCTTACAAAGAGCTGCATCCAGCTTTTTTATGTTTATCATACCAGCAAATAGTATGACGTAGTATTCTGATTTTAGCGAGACTGTTTAATTAATTACCAATGCATTTTTCGATGATATCTTCAGTAAGTCGTATCGTATTCACAAATCGTAAGATGATACAACATTAGTTTGGGGAAAGGTTTCTGGTTGGTGCCGCGGTTGAGCAACGGTTGCCACGTCACCCGGTGTTGCAACCGCACCGCTCATGGCCTGTAACTGCATCTCGATATTTTTACGTCACGGCTCTATCAATTACTTATGTAAGGCAATTTAGCCGCAAACTTCAATAACGTAACCGTCATTGTAAGCGACTGCTGTTTTAAGAATTTTATTGTACAAAATTATCAAAAGGTCTCTGTTATACCTACCACTATAGAATAATAGTTATAAGGCTGTATGTGCGAATGTATACTTCTTTATATATTTATCCCTTTATAAATATATGATATTAGAATTAACATATTATGTAGTAAATGTACTATTATCTATATGTCGCTATTTGTAACTAGAGTGATGCATTTCGAAGAAGTAGGTACTTCATATCTGTGAAGATAGATAATGCCTTTGCCCTGCCTACCCGTAAGAGTCTTGATGTAACGTTAGAGTAATAATAATACTTTACATAATTATAAGAATTCACAACTAGGTGTGCATTCCCAATTTTCATAATCAGTTCGGTGGACTTGAATAAAATGTAATTTAGCATTAAATTCCTAATTTTTTTAACAACAGTAAAGAATAAAAAAATAAAAACAATCAAAAAAAAATCAATTATTATTGATTACGAAAATTATTATAAAATTAAAATTTACTTGTATTCTGCTAATTAACAGGTCACGAGTCAGACTCGTTAACGCTGACCGTCAATTTCTCGTAGATTTTCATGACCTTGACTCGCTATTAATTTTCACCTCGTTTAATTTTTAATTATTTCTCATTGACTTCGTTTACTTAATTATAATTATAACGCCTTATATTGTGTGGAAGATTTCCAACGCATTCAACATTTTAAATTTAGAACAAAACAATTTTTTTTAAGTCTTGTACTTTTGAGCTACTCCAGTAGATACAGTATCAAGATTATTCTAATTGGGAACGCTTGTAAATGTCCTAAGGTATTAATAAGATACCTTAATGTGTGTTTATTCTGCGTGGTTCAAAAATTAGGCGGTTCGAGAATTCTATCTACATATATACTATGATCATACTTATGCGAGATTTTGGCAATTTTAATACATTACATTATTACGATTATTTTTAACTTTTTAAATGTCCCGTTGGTTAATTTGACACAATTATTATAAATATAGCACTTTACAAGACTGTGCACATTTCGTTACAGTCGACTTTTCCAAACAGAACATTGGGTCATCTATAAAATTTAATTATTTAGTATTTATTTGTAAGTAAGTAAGTCAGTATAACCATTTTATCGTGACACCAGGTCCCATACGGGGAAGGCAATGAGCACCGAGTGCCAAGTATCATTATCCTGGCATACTTGACGTACGTCTTCTACAGATGGTGAAACATGGGAGTGTCTACACTACTGTGCCTGCAGATTACAGGCGGTATGTTACGTTGTGTTACGTATAGAACTAAGGAAGTGAACAGTGCAGAACTGAAAGGATTACAGTTAACTCAAACTATGAGCGGTTGATAATTAAGAAACAGGGAAAGTGTACACGCTACGCTGGTTCCTCAGTATGCTAACGAAACACTGTTACTAAGGGCCAACGATCTGGAGCAAGATACTCATGCTAATTAGCAAATGCGTTATTTAGTATCTAGTAGTGTTATTTCTAACAGTTTTTTTGTCTAATATCAATAATACTACTACTGTTCTTTTAAACACATATTTGTCTAACACATATAAAGGCTTACGTAACTTCACGCCTGTAATCCCCGAAGAGGTAGGCTGAGGAATGCAGAACACTCCCACGTTTTAACGCTTTCACGCTTCACATGCATCGGGCACATATCCAGACTCCGAAGCACTACTAGAAAATCTAAATTAGAAAATTTTGTAGTGTAGTACCCGGGAATCGAACCCGGGACCTCCCGATCGGCAGTCGACCTTGCAACCAACACGACTAACGAGGCAGTCAAGGCTTATGTTTCGTTATAATTTCTCTTATAGAGTAAGGTGACCTGGAATATTACACCCTAATGTTAGCAAGATCGAAAACACGCTTTAGAAGCTGTTAGCGCATTCGATCTTGTCGTAAACATTGCTGATTATGATGTCGATAATATTATTATCATGATCAGCATCAATGGCCTGTAAGGGTCATGATAGGTAGACAGGTACATGTAGGTCCCCCTGAGGGGTTTGCTCATAATACCCGCGCTGAGCGTGCATTGCAGAGCTTCGAATATTAATATTTGTCTACTGATTCTACCTGAATCGTTCAATTTTGAAGTTTCCACCGCCGTACGCCTTCATGTTCTTCATGACAGCTTTTAAACGAAGATTCGCAGCAGTCCTGTCAAGTTTCAGGGTAGGCACAGTGAAGGGTTCGATGGGAGGAATGTTGACTTCCGGGATGCCTTGCTTCAGGTAAGGCTTCATCCCCTCCACAGCGTCCAGAATGCATTTCTCTATCTGGGGATCACTCTTTTTGCATTGTGGGAAATAATCCGCTAAAACGTACAATAAATATTTAATAATCAGTTATAATAATAAACATTTATAACATGTAGTCAGGCTCGGTGCTTTTTGTCTACCCCGTGGTAGTCTAAGCGTTAACATATAATGTTAATAATAATAAATAATGACCTAACATAACATCACGTCCATTTTCCCAGATGGGGTAGGCAGAGGAGAGTAATATATTCCCACGGTTCACTAGTTATGTTCTATGTCCTACTATAGCATACAGGGTGAGCTTAATGCCATATATGGGGCGCAAATCAACATAATAAATAATAAGCATAATTGATTAGAATCATATATCTTCAGAAACTGTGAACATGTATGAACACAGTGATAAATAGAGGAACACGTAAGGTCTTTAAGGATAGACATATTTAGCAATCGGTGCTCTTTACCTACTCCATAAGAGACGGCGTTGTGATATGATAATAATAATAATATTGTTGTACATTATATGACGTCTTTCTGTCTCGCGGTGAATTAATTACGTCCTTATTTTCGATTTTTTTTTGGACCATTAAAATAATCACACACCCTTCAAACGAAGTCCACATTTATATTAAGTAACAGTTTTGGAGCAAGGGCCCGCCAACCTTGAACTTCCTTCTTTAAGTACTTTCATTATACCGTATTGGGGTCAATGTTGATAACTGGATCAGACTGCACCGTATTTGGAATTGTACGCTAAATATACGGTTTATCTGATTTTGAATATGGTTTCAGAACATGTATATCTATTTTCTTAAGTCTAAGATAAGTTGTCATAAGCGTCCCAACATATACTCATAAACTGTTTTAGACTTCTTAAAGCCTACACTATACTATTCCTTCAATTCTTCTCCAATTAATTACTACAATCAATTTGCTTTCTTCTTTCATAGGCCTATATTTTCTTCAACTCAGCGATTATCTCGTTAATTTTTCTCTACACCTCTTCAATTGTCTTATATTTTAAGCGATTCAACAATTAATTTGTCTATTTTCCTCCTTCATAGCAATTTGTAATCATTCCTATAACCTAGTACATTCCATGTGAGATCTATAGCTGATCTACTCCGGGAGAATATTGCGCAGTCGGTTCACGTACTGAAAAGTTCAAGCCACACCGCAATATTGACTGTTGCGACATAATATGTACATGCAAGTCGCTATATATCAATGTTTTAAACTTTAGCTTATCCACATTTAAAATCATTAAGCAACGTTCTGTTTGATTTATACAAATATCTTAAATCATATGCTGTTCATTTAATCTTAAATAAAATGAACGTAACATCACGCCTGCAATCCCCGAAGTGGTAGGCAGAGGAGTGTAGTACACACCCACGTTTCACCAGTTACGTTTATGTCATATAGAATAGGTGATGAGAACGTATAAAAGGAACTGGATTGAAATTAATGGGATTTAACGTTCGCATTCCAAATTCAAAAATCTATTTGACTCAACGGACAGGTAAATCATAGAATTTGTTCTTGATTCATATTTAATATATATTATTAAATTTAAATGTTTGTTGTATGAAAGTAATGAATGTGGAAGAAGTATCAGGTCTGTAGGGATAGGAATATTTGGCTTCGCATTCTGTATTCTCTGCTTGCTCCCTAAAAGGACTGCCGTAGCGATATAATTATATTTATAATTATAAATATCTGCTTTAAGTATTAGTGCACGCATTTCAATAATAAAATAAAGAATCCCGGTTTGGTTTTAGATCTATAACAATATACATATTTACATACATATATAATTACTCCTGAATATATAATTCTGATTTCCCGCATATATACGAAAAATTTTCATTAAATAAAAAACATAATAAAGATTCTAATGTTACAAAAAGTACAAAATACAAGAAAATTTATACACCGTACAAAGTACAAAGGTTCATTGAAACTCACCAAAGTGTACTCTTTTTGTAAAGCGATTAAATTTAGTCATTATTATAATTAGATATTCATTTAATATTTTATATGTAATAACGTTTTCATTATTTAGAATCTTATATATTATGTATAATTTATAGAAGTTTAATTTTTCGAATTTAATTTTGAACTGATGAATTTTTAATGAGAGTAAAAACTGCAAATCTACCAGTTCATACATGTCATCAGATGTTATTTTATTATTAAATGTTTAGTGAGTACTTATACTCATGATTAAATCTGTATCTGGCTTAACTCAGGTACGTTTTTCCGGATGCGCCATCCCGAAAAGCATACGTGTGTTAAGCTTTTACATATTTAATCAGCTGTTATTTATATTTACATGAGGTTTTATAAAAAAACACAGAATTAACTTTTCTAACGAAAATTGTTTTTTCTATTACTATTATTTCATAGCTTTTCTAATAAATTCTATTAAATAATAATATTAGTACAGAATGCAAAATTAATGGAAATAAAATATTTTGGAGATATTTTTGTTCGGTCTGTCTGTATTGCTGTTAGAAAAAAATTACACAATTAAAAAACATATTAACAGAAACATATACTCATCACGGTTCAAGTCACTTTTATATAAAATTTCATCAAAATCGATCCAGCGGCTTAAATATGAATATATATAAAACTGACAAACATCCGTACCGACTAGTGACACAGTGATAACATTAACTATGAACAAGTCACGTGGCATTTCGCTAACAAACGATACTTAATACTTCCGTATACTATGTGATACCTGTAACACTACTTACGAGTAGGTACTATACACACAAATGGCTTTTGAAAGTATTACCCTTGAAACCTTATTAACATTTAAGGAAACTTTTTGTTTAAATTTACCTAAAGTTTCGTGTTATTTTTATTATTCTAATAATGATATAACATCACGCCTGTTTAGTCAGTAAGCAGAGAGAAATGCATAGCGTCTTTATTGTTTCTGATTTGATGTGCGTTTCTATAAGCTTTTCATCATTTTTATTTTAATATATTTTTGGATGTTTATAACTTAAGACTGATATGCTACTGGAAAGTTGGTATCATATTTTAAATCCAAGATTCTAATATATGTTTTAAATTCGATTACTCTACAACCGCTGTGTTAATTTCTGCTGGTTTGCGGCATTAAATTTAGTTTAGTGTTTTGCATGCAGCGTTTTGAAGGGTGTGCTAATCAATATGTAAGTTCATATTGACGGTAAAGAACCTGGAATAATAATTATATTTACAACACAGAGTTTTCAGATACATCTTCAGTTCTATTATCATTGGTCGCAGACATCTAAATCCTCGTGTGACCTGTAACCATGAGGACGTTTATGGCCCTTTTCTTTTTGTCATATATAGAAAGCTATAACATATTAATTATAAAATAGATATTTATAAATATTTAACTAATAACCATTGTTTATTAATACGATAAAATCATGCTTTAGCATGTCGATACCCCAGGTCCCTGATAGAGTAGACAGAGGGCACCGAGCACCAAGTATCTGTATCCTTACAGACCCGAGGACCTTCTTCTACATTCATAACTCACTTCATACACGAAGGCCGGTTTCAGATACCTTTGAGTTCTATAGTAAACGAAATTTGTTATTTATTAATCCATGCGAAAGCTGTAACATGGAGTATACCTCCGTGCGATGCATCACTCTCCGTCCAACAAAGATATATGCGCATGCAAACAATACATAACATATACACCACCATTAGTACCGCACCATGTACATACCTATATACATTTTTATTCTATTTTTATTTAATAGCGTAATGAAATAAATATCTGTTAATGACCCCACATAAACAATATCCGTCATTTTAATTGTACATTTATATGTAAAAAGTACATGGACCTGGTGTGTTTAAATGAAAAATTTAAAATAATATAATAATTATATTTACTAAATTAATTATTTTTGATGCGGACTTTTTGTGTCATATAAATTTATTTGTAGCTTGCTTAGAAGCACCTCAGGTCTGTACGGTCTCCAAAGTTTGGCACAGTGTTCTCTATCTACCCCGTAAAGGACCCGGCGTAGCGACCTGATAATAAATACGAGTGTACGGGCTACAGAACTTTATTCGTGAACACACGTAAATAATATGACATTTTTTATTCTGTAAAAAACTTGGAAATTTCGTTTTCATAATAGGTACATAGGTAATTAGATCGACCATTCGCTTTGACAAAACGCACAAATAATGTTTATTTAATGGAATTAA
>DWMG01002038.1:0-13936 GCA_018244855.1 Elbella merops | reverse complement strand
GTGATAAACGATCTTCTGCTCTATGCATCCCACCACTGCTAGCCACTTTGCGTATATTGTCACTCCACCTAGGTGGAGGGCGTCCTATGCTACGTTCGAGCTCAGTGGCGTGTCATTGCAGAGGCCTATGTCTAGCAGTGAATGATGACGGACTGATTGTGATTGATTATTGACTATTTTTTACCTGCCTCAATGTTTTGTGACGGATCTTTTACAGTAACAACAGTTAGGGCTAGCTTTAAACGGTGGTAATGCAGAAAAAATAATTTCTGTACAAAAAAAATATTATCTCAGTATTATATCACCATCATCACTATGACATACGCCGCTGAAACGTGGACTCTGACATTGGAGCTAGTCCACAAGCTGAAGGTAGCTCAACGTGTTATGGATAGAGCTATTCTTGGCGTCTCTCTGCGGGATACGATCCGAAACGAGGGTATCCGGCAGAGAACTAAAGTAACCGACATAACTCAAAGAATTAGCACGTTGTAGCGGCAGTGGGTTGGTCACAGATGTCGAAGAACAGATGGCCGTTGGGGCGGATGAGTTCTCGAGTGGACACCGCGAATTGGCATACGTACTGTGGGTCGCCCTCCGCCCCGTTGTTGGAGCGACGACCTTAAAAAGGCAAGTGGTAGCGGCTGGATGAGATCTGCGGAGGATCGAGTGTTTTGGCACACTTTGGGAAAGGCACGTGTCCAGCAGTGAAACGGTAAAGGCTGAAGTGATGATGTAGGTATCATCTTCATCAAACTCTTTCAAATCACTGTTAGCCACAGATTCCACCTAATAAGTGCCATCGCAACCTAACCTCGGTTTTGTTACTTCCAGCTTGTTGTATTGGAATACACATATAATTTAATTATAATTAGATATATCTATTACATCATTCACGAATATTGCGCTAATTTTCGGTAATAAATTGCCTCGTGTAGTTAACATCCGTTATAACGTTAATGTTATCGTAATATAACTGTTATATCAGTCTCGTTAGCTTGTTCAACGGAAATTCAGACGTATTTATATTTAGAAACATTAATTAAAGTGTACAATGGTCGTGATACCGTCGTTACGAATTACGATTTAGTTGTAAACACACGGCGTTTCATTTTGTACGTTACCTCCGAAGCTATTAAACGGTATGATACTACTAACTATAAATTAATATTACATTTAATTTTGGTTTTGCTACTTCTGCTATGTATTATTTTTCCAAAAATAGGAGTTTTTTTTTCAGTTATATTCCAACAGTGGAATGATAAATGGGTCGATTAGGACCACTCGCGGATAGGAAGACTCGATTTCAATAATTGTGTATTTTTACGAGTACATACATACATAATGTCACCCCTGTTTACGAGTATCATAAGGGTAGTAATCACAATAGAAACTAAAGGTTTCCTGTGCTTACGGATCCTATAGTAGGTATGTGTGTACACAAGAGATTTAAATCTTAATGATAATTTATAGGACATTTTTATTCAGTAAATTCAAAGAAATAAAAAATATTGAATAATATAACAATATTAAACAAATAATATGAACTTTTTTAATTTTGCTGAATCTCGAGAATACGATGCGTCTTACATCATTGTTACTCGCCTTGTGGATGAGAATATGGGTTATATGTCCATTTAATATTACTCAAAATTGAAACAGAAAAGTAGTGTCTACACATATTTAGAAGCCGTATATAAACAACCAACTAGCTATTTGTAAATCCACTACGAACTCGAAAAATGGCCACAAAAGGAACTCTCACAATGGACTGCGAGGCCTTTTCTTCGGTTAATATCGGATTTGTCACGAATTTCCCTCAACCGTCACAGTGTTGCTTGTTACGATTGTGAGCGCTACAACTTTTACATTTTTTACTTTTAACTACACGCTTGTCAGTTGTTTTGGTAGAATGTTAAATAATGCTTCTTACATTTACTACTTGCTTCTGTACTCGCTTGGTTTGATTTAGGGAAGGTTTGATTTAGGCTTTCCCTCACTCTCGCGAAGATTGAAATGACTGTAAAGGTAAATTCGTTTCAGTCTGTAAGTTAATGTATATATACATACAACTGTATCTGATTGTGTTAATGGAAACTTTTAATGTAGTACAGATACATACACAGATGGGAAATTACAGTGTATTGATAGTCAATATTGATTAAAGAATAGAAATGTTCGTAGGTGCTTATTTCAACATTTCGTTGTCATTATTAACCATTTTATGATTTCACTGTTGGAAATATATTTCATTCTGTGATGAGAATAATTAATTAAGAACATAGTTTTCTAAAAGTACCAAATTCACCAACATAGCTCAAAGGATTAGCTCGCTGAAGTGGCAATGTGCTGGGCATATCTGCCGGAGAACCGATAACCGGTGGAGTAGGCGAGTTCTAGAGTGGAGACCGCGGCTCGGCAAACGTAGTGTAGGATGCAATCCAGCCCGGTGGGATAACGATCTGCGAAAGGCTGCAGGCAGATGCTGCATGCGACAAGCCAGGACAGGGCGCGATGGCGCTTATTGGGGGAGGCCTATGTCTAGCAGTGGACTGAGATAGGCTGATGATGAAGATGATGATGATAGTTTTCTACACCGGCCAAGTACGAATAAGCATCAGACGTCTTTGTAAAGAACATTATGAAGAAATATATGAGTTATTAGAATCCTCACGATTTTGTCCTTCACTATTATAAAACATATAACATTGTAAGTTCAAAGACGTAAACCTGGGCAGTATATCCTGACTCTCTAGCCTTTCATATCTTCAAGTTTGGAAAGCATCACAGCTAACAGCAAACGCAAATAGTTAAAAAAGGTCAATTTCTATCATGCACCAGCTATATGTAAAACCTCATACATATATTTGTTATGACGATCGTCAATTATCGTTCAATTAGCCGGAATGGCTCGGCGATATTGTGACTTTAACGATGGTGGTAACTGGACAGTCATGGTATTATAATGTGATGTGTTCATGCTACGGTCCGAATTATGACATTAGATATTTTCTGATATGTATAATATCATAATAGCTTTGAGAATATTTTAATGCTGTATTCCTTATGTGTTGAATAAGCTAGGTCAGATAGTGCAATACTCAGTGAAATATATTCGGTCGTTAATAATATATCGTTTAATATTTATGTTTTAATAGGCAAAGTAAATAAGCTGCCGGCTCACCTGATGGCAAGTGGTCATCGTTGCCTATATATATTTGTAGGACCATTTATATAACGCCCACTCCCGCGCGAACTTGTCAGGCTGGCGTCAACCTTCGAACAGAAGGAAGGCAACTAGGTCGGAAAGTAGGCGGGAACGTCGGTATAGGCCTACAACCACCGGTTGGCGGGGTGTTCACCACCTTGATGCATTTCTCTCCATGAGAACTACTTGGGTAGAGGAGAAGTCCTCGGGGGCGTAATCCTCAGGCAGTGCCATTAACGTCGCAGCGCGGGACGATTTAATTCATCCATCCATCCAGTTTATATATGAACCACTACGATTCGTGCATACGTCCCGGTGTTAGGACCCCGTGAATGGGCTTAGGCCCGCGCGAACACCCGCCCTTTTATTGAAAAGTGTGAGGGTGTTGCGTATACCGCGCTAAAAAACCCGCCCCCGAGTGATATAGTGCATCTCCGCGACAGTGACGCTTTATCGGACGATTCGGCGGTAGGCCAGTGCTATCCCCGAAAAAGTGAATATAATGCAGTGCAAATACCTGGGGCTGATAATCGCCCTCAGTGCGACCGTATTATAAGGCAAGAGGCACCAAACGTACCGCGATGAGTGAAAGACAGGGGGCCAGAAGGAAGCGGGTTCCAGCTGACCCGACAGGAGAATCCTCGCCCGTAACATCTTTACGGGCGAAACAATACCCCTGCCCATCGGATTTGAACCGACCCCTGGTCCCAGCTCCGCTCCAGACGAGCAAATAATACCTAGAAGGGCATCAAAAATTCCCCGAGGGTTACCCGCCACTCCACCGAAGGGAGAGGCCCCGCTCAAGATGCGAGCGGTGGCCTGCGGAGACGAGTCGTCCGGGGATGAATAAACCAATGATGAGAGCGTTGAAGAAGGCGCGACTGTTTCTTCGGCGACGGCGGAAGATAACAATCGCGTAAGTCCCCACTCACATTCCAACAATCCATCCTCCACTCCCAATGCCGGGACTGGCCTGGCCCACAGCCGCTCGACGGAGTACGCTATGGCATCCTTATCGTCCCCGCCTATGGTATCCGCGCCATAGTGTGATAAAATAGTAGTAGGATATGGCCTCACGGCCGGTAATATCGTACGCCGTGGCGCTAGCTGCACCAGCGCCGCCGTCTAGACCGACAACACCACCGCAGAATGGTGGTCAAATAAAGCGGGCCTTGACAGACGCATCTCGGCAATACTCTCCGATAGTGGTGGAGCGGTTGCCGAATCGGTGCGAGCACTTCGAAGTGCTCCACGGCCTCCTATGCCACGCACCTAATGCGCGCCCTTTCGGCATGGGAGTGCGTTTCATCCCTGCCACACCTAACGAGTACCGGGTAGTACAGCGGTACCTTACCGAACTATCGGATAAGGAACCAGGCCTCTCCTGGTATTGTTATAATACTAGTGAGGAGTGTGCTACAAAGGTAGCCATTAAAGGCCTTCTTAGGGACACCAACCCAGAACGAGTCACCACGGCCTTGATCGGCCTGGGCTTCCCGGATCGTTTCTGCAAGTTCATCCCGCCCCGCCGCGACAGTCCTGGCTGTATGTACTACGCGCAGCTGGATCGCATGGCGGAGACGGAGCTCGCTCGGCTCTATGGAGTCAGCGAGCTGCTGTTTATTCCGGATCGAGAGGTGGACAGGCCGCATCGGATCTGCACAGTGCCATGGCTGCCAAACGGTGGGCCACTCCTCGACCAATTGCCACTGGCTCGCCCCGTGTATCCGGTGCGCGGGGGGGCATATTGTCAGGGAATGTACGCACCCCCGCGACTCCCTTCCTCAAGTGTGCCAACTGTTCGGGGCCTCACGCTGCCAACGACGGGCGGTATAAGTACCTAAAGCGAATGGCGCGCGTAAGGGAATAACCCTTAAACCTACCCATCCTAATAGAGTATTTGCAACGGGCTCGACGCCTCCCAGCGGACACGCACCGCCCACCACTACGGGTCTCCGACACCACCGCATGGTTGAGAAGTCGGCGACCGCCGCGGGAGCTTCATTGATGGCAGCCGCAAATCTGCCCACTGGTGCGCGCAACACGAGAGCACGTACCAGTAGGAGACGGACTCAGCGGCTGCAACAACGTGAAATGCAGTCGAGGGCTCAACCCACGACTGCCCTGCACCGGTCGAATCACCTAAAATGTCAGTAAAGGCCAAAAAGCTAAAAAAGACGCGCCCTCCCGCGGTGGTTGCAACGGCTTCTACAACCACTCCTTCCGTTCCACCTCCAGTACCGACAGCTTCTGAGGTCAGGGCGAAAGGGGGCAAACAGCGGCGGAATTCTGAAGGCCAGGGCCGGCTAGCAGAATTCACCTCACTCCCAGGTACCTCCGTCGACTCGGCGGTGCCTCCGCGGCCTCTACAGGTACTGGGGATCAATACGCCGGCTAGTGATCTTTTAGTGGCTGTTGCCACTATCAGTGAAGCTATTGCACGGTACCCAGGGCTTGTGAAGGCTTAGCGCGGTATCATCGCCGGCTGTTTAGGGTTCCTGTATGGCAGTCTACCTTAGAGCGTTATACTGGAACCCACGGGGTAACAAGAACAAAGCCATGGGTGTTAGACGTCTCCTCCAGGAGCACGTCGTTCATGTGGTGCTCCTGACGGAGACAAAGCTGAGTCCGACCCAGACGTTCAGGATACTTAACTACTTCGTGTATCGCGACGAGGTCTCGGAGGCCGGCTACCCATATAGGAGAACGGCCATCGCGGTCCATCGCGATGCGGTACACGATGTCTTGGCTCTCCCGACGTACACAAGCACTTGCTCCATCGGGGCAGTGGTGAATATGGCGGGAAAGGACTTGCTGCTATTTTCACCTTACCGCCCGCCTAACTTTAGCTTTAACCCGCAGGACATTGTTAACATCATGGATGGTGATACTGCGACCTTACTGGCTGGCGAACTTAACGCCAAACATACGGCTTGGGGTTCCAGAGTCGTCACTCCAGTGTCATGCGGCGCAATACCCGCCACAGCGTACTAATGACTATTGCTTGCTTCCTTGCTCAGTTTATATTTTGTTTGTACTTGTCATGTGACTATTTTATGTTAAAATATGCCTAAATGCCGATGTTTTACAGAGGTCTACCATCAATCTGATATGAAAATCATGTAATTCAGACAACTTGTAGCATTTTAGCCTGTAATCTGAAGTTTAGTCTCCGTTTACGGCGAGCGAAGCTGCACCCCACTTGATGTACAAATTATAAATAAATGTCAAAATTGACCTATTTCGGTCACTAGACATTTGGATGTAGAACATTACGTACCATGTTAATATTATAGGGCATAAAATATTATATAAGTTATAATATTGCTGGATCTTAAATAGAATAGCGCAATATTTTCAAAACTAAGTTGACATTGCAGAATACGCAGGGGCAATATCGCCGGTGCACGCCGGAACCACGTGAGGCGTTTTATTAAGCCATATTTTTCCTTTAACGCCAATAACTTATATAGTAGGGCCGCAGCGCACGTTATTACTAAGTTCGAACTATGTGAATGACAGAAACTAATGTATGCCATTTGAATGGCAATAGTGAGTATGAACATGATGTTCTCCAAAAAAAAAGTCGATGCATAATAACTAAACTTATAAAGCATGCCATGACTAATTATCACTAATAAAATTACTTGCAGTTGAAGTTTATGATTACATTTTTGTTTACGTCTCAATAATTTGCTTAATAGGTGTTTGATAAAAATATCATAAAAATTAAGTCTATTATGTGTACTTAAGTACGAGTATGTTAAAGATATGCAGTTTTTATCTTACAATTATGTTTGTGTTTCAACATGTTTATTAAGATGTACGTAAATAAATGTTGTCTCAAGTGTTATTAGATATAAAATTATCTATATAAAAAACAAAAAACCGACAATTTCTCGTCCGCGTTCAATCTGATTTACTCCACTTTCATCTAATATTTTACGTCAACATCGCAAACGTGAAACGAGATCTCTAAAGACCAATTAGTAAATTATAAAGTCATATTTGAAAATGAGACCGGTATTTATTATTCCGACTTCGAACCCGAAGTGGGACGTCACTCCGTTACTTAATGTTAGAAAACGTAGTATGATATTGTTACTCATCAGAGTCAGACTCATCGGCTCAGCGTTATTAAACCATTTGAACAAGTGTCTCGTTATGCTGTACACACGTACATATAAGTATGTATATAATACTGTACGACTGGTTTGCTCCAAAATTCCGTGGGTCGTTCGCACGCATTGTATTCTGTGTACTGTATTTTCATAATTATGTAATATTTTTTTAATAAGTACAAACAAACATCAAGTGCCACGGTAGCGGCACGCCGTAAGTATGCGCGCGCGTGCTAATCTCCTAACAGAGCCCTTTCGAAATTTCTAAATTTTCAATCCTAGATAAAAATTTGTTCTTTCTAATTTCAGCACATTTAAACGAGTTTTCTAGTAGATAATATTCATTTTTACTCAAATAATTTTAATTTATGAAAATATTTCGTTTATATAAAAATACTATGCAAGTGAAATATGATCTGATAAAAAATCTGACCATATTTGACAGAAAAAGTGAAATTTCAACATTTGTTACGTTGGTACTTCTTTGTTACGTGAGTGATTTGTTAAGTTGGTAAACTTATCTGGCCCGATGGCCAAATCAGGAACTAATGACGCCATTATAAAATATCATTCTGTTGTCAGTTTTGTCGTTGGTACATTCCTTGGTGATTTTTTACGTTTTGTATTTGAAAACATAGACATAATGCCGAAAGCGTTAAAAAGTGGTGCAAGAAACATTATTTTAAAAGTGTTATTTGTTATACAAAAAGAGAAACGTCCCCAAGCGCCATTAATACTGTTTGTAAAATTGTACGAACGAGTAGCTGCTGCCACAGGTTAGTGTTACCAGTTTGTGTTTCGTTATAAGACAATAGCGCCGCCATAACCGGGTCAGATAAGTTTGTGGCATTGTACATCCATAATAAGCGTTGGTAATGCTAATGTACAGTCGGGAGCATTAATGCCTGGGGTGGTCTTTATTCCCTAGCTGGTGAATTTCCTATCTAAAAGTATGTAGTTGCTATTTTATATTAATACATGCTATTGCTATGTAGTTGCTATTTTATATTAATACATGCTATTGCTATGTAGTCGCTATTTTATACTAATACATGCTATTGCTATGTAGTTGCTATTTTATATTAATACATGCTATTGCTATGTAGTTGCTATTTTATACTAATAGATGCTATTGCTATGTAGTTGCAATTTTTAATACACATTGATATTTTTAAAGAGCGAAAACTATCTACACAAAGTGTAGAATACTGAGCGTTACTTCCGTCAGAAGAAAAAATCTGAGTTACCCTCTAGTTGCGCCCAAAAAAGTTTTACTTCAAAAATTTCGTCTTGTACATAAAAAAAAGAAATCCTACAAAAACAGTTTCACTGTATAACTTGTCATTAAGTATGCGTTCAACAATCTCTACTATAGAATTTTCTTCTTTTTACAAAAAAATGAAATCAAACCAGTAGTCAACTACGTGCCACATTTTAGTCGGAAAAAATTATCGAGAAATGGCATACATGGTGGGCATTATTCGACCACATGTATGCATCGAGGTAGTATGCCCACCAAGTATGCCATTTTTTGATATTTTTTTTAACGATTTTTTTTCGAACCTTAAAACGTGACACGTACCTCCTTCTTGACTCTGCTGATTTGATTTCATTTCGTTTTTGTAAAAAGAAGGAAATTTTATTGTAGAGCTTGTTCAACCTATAGTTAACGGCAAGTTATACAGTGAAACTGTTTTTTGTAGGATTTTCTTAATCTAGTGTCATTCGATGATACCTCCAAAGGAAGGTTCAATTTTGCCTCTGGAAACATTCAAGGTGCTTTATTTTCAAGTGTAAAGAAATCGCACTATTCGTTCTTTTATTACAAGTGCAAAGAAGATTTACGATCAACAGATATATTATAAGTGAAACTGTAGCAAAACAATGATATACGTGGAACAGAAACTGAACAGCGCAAAGATCAGTCTGAAGTTTAAGGGGATGACGTGGAGAGCGGTGAACTTCGAAGGACGGACGTCGAGATACTCTAGCGTGTCCAGCAACACTTCGCGATAATTGTCATCTGCAATTAAACAATAGGAATATATGAATTCAAGAATACTATAGTAAAAATTCGGCTTCAACATGCATTATTTCGAAAAGGTACCGTTTGATTTCACATTTCAAATATTTGCATTCATTACACTTTCTATAAGAGATCTAGTGATTAAACTGCCCAAGTCAGTATATAGTTGGGCAATTTCGTCACATGCTTGTATATTCAAACGCCTTATATCTAAGACATACGGAATTTTACTGATGTGTACCAATTACTGTCTTCTTGTACGTAGAACTTGGAATATCGTGAAAGTTTCCCTCGACTTTTATCATTCAGTGTAATTCAAGAGATGAACGCCTTCATTTTGTAAATAGCACTTGTTGCAATAAATATTATTTACCCGAACAAGCAAGAACTTCATTCCCAATAACACCTTTGATTATATCAAATTCGTGTAGCACCATTTCCGCAAACACTATAGGCGAGCAAAGGAGCACACTGTGCATCAACATATCTAGTAACGGTAACTTGAATGTTGGATTCTAGAAGAGAGGAAAACAATTACACAGACCAAGAATATAATTTTTATTGATCAATTGAAAATACCCAGATGTATTTGTGGACAAAACTCGGCTAAGATGTAAGAGCCGCTGCAGTTGTTGCTGTGAGCATACAGAAGGTGCGAGAAGCTTGTCTATGATAAAACGCATACGTTTTTTACACTTACAGAATGCAACGCCAATTCAATGTTGGCGTAAATGTGATAGATACATTTAACCACGTAGTTAACACACATTATAGACATCTGAAATAATAACGAATGTTACACTTCATAAAAACAACGCGATAAATTCATAACTCGGACGCTTAACATTGCCATGCACACTTGACTGAATACAGACTCGGTTTTATGGTATTACAGTCACGGAGATGAAATAAAATATTTATATTTTCATCAATGGACTACTTTAGAAATTGGGTGTAGACCAGATTTATAAGTCAGGTGCCGTAAAAAACTTTTCAAACAAATAATAAAAACATAACTCATCAAGCCGGATAATGGTCATAAATGTAAAAACTGCTGACTATATTATCTGAAGAAAAATTGATCATATATTATATACTAAAGTAGTATGTATAAATTAACTTTTTACCTAATTATAAAACGAAACTTACCACATAGGTAATCTGCAAGCTTAAAGTCGATACAGAGTCCATTAAATGAATGTATGCCTTAGCGAACTTTTTGACAATGATTATTTTCTGATATAGAGGTTTTCTTTTTTCATATTCCGTTAAAAATATGCGAATGTGCTTTATTCGTTTATACAGTAATTCAAAAATTATCAATATTGTCAGTGTTCATAAAATATGACAGCACCGACACGAATCCAGTTAAATGTAAATAGACAATAAAACCAGAAACTCCAAGAACAGCCCATTGGGCTATAAACTTTACAATCAATATCATTAATGCAACACAGAACGTGACTTCTATGTCAATGTGTCTACAATGCCAGTACAAGTTTTTTTCGACTGATTGGACACCGGAAAAAAATTTAATTAGTTTTTCATTCTTGTAGTATAAATTCCATATATGTTCTATACCAAAAAAATTATGAAGTAATAAACCAAATATGTCATATTTTTTTGCTTGGAAACATGTTTTGATTTGGAGGGTAATTGATACGCAGCTTATTAAAATTAAAGATATGATGTAAAATTTCGCTAAGGCACAGATAAATTTCGAGGGACTCAGATCATAATACACTCCGAACGGTACTCTTAACGACATTAAGATATTAAATAAAGAATATTGTGTTTTGTGGCGACTTTGCCTAATGATTGCCATGACTCGATGATACTTGTTCAAATCAAAAGTCTTGATTATAACTCGGTCCGTTATTCCGTCACTGCGGTTTATAGTATACTGACATATCTCTCAATATTCATTTCATCAGATACCGAAGTAGGTCGGCTCGCTGTGTAATTTATATTTCTTCATAAATACTATGCATTCAAAATTACTGATATTATCATTAAAACGAGTTATATTAGTGACATGTGTCTATATAAAATATAAGTCAGCTTTTTTAAAAACATTTCTCCACAAATTCTTATATTAAATTATTTTATTCGGCTGAGTGATTGCAAACGCGACTGCCGAGCGAGAAGTCTTAAACTCGATCTCGGGTTCGGGTGCTATTCGGATTTTCTTTATTTAAATTCAAATTTCTAGTAGTAGCTCGGAGTCTGGTTTCACGCTCAGTATACGGCAATGGTCTCACCACCTATTCCACGGGACGTAAACGTAACTGGTGAAACGCGGGAGTGTACCACACTCCTCTGCCCACTCCTTCGGGGATTATAGGCGCGAAGTTATGCAAAACAAATAGTGAGGGAATATTTGAATAGTAATGACATGTTGCCCAAGGTCTCAATGTGGACGCGCTAACACTGTATCCATTTCTGCCATCAGGCCTTTCTATAATGTAAATATTTATAAGGATAGTAAGTTTATAAGGCTAGTATCACCACAAACAAAACCTAGGAACAAGCTTTTGTACTATTCAATACGAAAAATGACAAAGATGAAATTGAAAATATCGATAAGCATGCAATGTATGTATGTGCACATGCATACTGACAATGTAAGTAGGTACTACGAGAAAATCAATAATTTAACTTTTAAAGTATCACGAGTATCACTTTTAAAGTGTCGCGTTACCATGGGAGTTCACTGCTGGTCTACGATAACCATTGTTGGGCGGGTGACAATTTTCTTTAACTTTGACGTCATTGACGGGTAACCATTGATTCTTCTCATTCTGAACTAATGATGACGACGTACGCGGAGCAGGGTACAATTTTGTGATTTCTATGAAGAGTAGGAAATCCGCTGACTAGGTAACCCTTACTTAGTTGTTACTGGATAATTCTGGGTCGATGATTTCTTCATCCATGCGTTTTCTATGTAGGCTTTGAAGAGTAGAGCCGAGTTGATGGTGTTTTTTTTTCCATTGTAGTAATATATTTTTATTTTTCAACTCTTTTAAGTTATTATTTCTGTATCTTCGGAATTTTGTAATGTAGTCTTGTTATTTAATTGTCAACGCCTCCCGGTGCGCGTGCAGCGTGGCAACGCCACAGGCGCACCGTCCTGACACGGTCGTCATGTAATGTGTTAGCATTTAGCAGGCTCGATGTAGTATTGATGTCGACTGTTTGACGTCTTTATTATAACTGCTCAATACACACCTTACCCTAACCTATATTGTAAGGTGTCTTACACACACTACACCTTTTCTTTTCGTCTCTTTCTGAGAGGAGACACGTGTCCAACTGCGGCACGTTAACAAAGGGATTGCAAAAATATAGAACATAATATAAAAATTTCCGCTTGTAATAATTGTGTTTGCTCAACGTGATTAACGTAGCTTCATCTCATTGGTTCGCAGAACAAAATGTGAGAAGATACTTTAAATATACCATATGTTGTGTGGATAGAGCATTGATATTATGTATGTTATAAGTAACAATACTTGTAATTTCTTCCACTCTTTTTAGGTAGTCTTATACCACGAATCCTTGGTCAATTCTATATAATTTATGATAACCAGTACACTACCAGTAATTTATTTTTCTACATTAGGTATATATTGATGAATATCAATAAACATACATATGTTCAGTAATGGACATTTCTGGGTCGAAATGATGATAATGATTGAAAAGCGGGCCGTAAAGGTAAAATAATTTGATATAAATACAAAGTTATCTGTAATTGTCTTTATTACCTATTATCAAAATCACAAAGACGGTAGCACTGAATGCAAATGGTGCAAAAATAATTAATATATAATATTACCGACTGCTTCTGAAGACTATTTAAGACGTTTTTTCGCGTCTACCTTCATTATCTGCCTCAAGTATAAAAACATTATTTCTATTATTAGAAATTACAGAAGGCAGAGCAAAGAATTTAAAAGAACAAATATATAGCGATAATCGAGAACATACGATAGCTTTGTTAAATCTGTGTAATGTAAGGCAAGCAAGCTATTTATTACATTGCTTTCAGTATTATTGAAATGCTCCCTAATATCTTTTGTTACCTCTAGCACGGAGATTTATTAAACCTGATTTCAATGCAATAGCAAACGGCAAAGGTAGCGTGCATCAATTTTCTCAAATTCAAAGTGCATCAATCAAATGTGTCAACGAGGCAGTCCACATTACAAAACCTTTGTAACTTATGGTTTTTTGTAACTTATGGTTTGTGTAACTTATGGTGTAACATATGGTTTTGTGCTCGGTACAAGGAGATGCTGCGAAAAGGAGTCAACCGTAAATAAATTTGGTCATATATCCGCTGGACTGGGAAGTGGAATTGACCTGTTGCTCTCATACATCTATCTTGGGAATTTCGATGCTTATAAATCGTGTGTAAAATGTTTCATTATAGGTAATAAAGAGTATAACATTAGTTTCAAATATACCTAAAAATATTGTGTAACTTGTTACTAAGTATACGTAACTTTACGCCTGTAATCCCCGAAGAGGTAGGCAGAGGAATGCAGAACACTCCCACGTTTCACCGGTTACGTT
>DWMG01002037.1:0-13938 GCA_018244855.1 Elbella merops | reverse complement strand
AGGAATGCAGAACACTCCCATGTTTCACCGGTTATGTTTATGTCCCACTATGGAATAGGTGGTGAGTCTAATGCCATGCAACAGTCACATATCCAGACTCCGAGCCACTACTATTAGAAAACTTATATTAGAAAATTTTGTAGTGTTTGACCCGGGAATCGAACCCAGAACCTCCCGATCGGCAGTCGCACTTGCAACCAACATGACCAATGAGGCAGTAACCAATTTTCTTATAATCATGGATATTGTTGAAATGTAGAATGTAGAATTTATGAAATGTGATAACCTATTGTTTTTCCATTTTGCTTATCATTCAAGAGAGACACTTCTATGAAAGGATCTTGAATATACAGTTAAGGTTTTTCACATGTAGGCACATATTCCTGCTAAAGATCTGATGGTTTCATTGCTTCTTAACGATTCATTTTTCAATGGAATTTCAAAGGGTATGGTGGATACATGTGCCATCCAACCAATGAGAAGTTCAATCTACATACATACATATGTTAATGTGTCCTCATTTGACCTTAGACCATCTGGAGATGAAGTTAGGTTTAACATTGCTGCATAAAAGCATCCAGTTAAAACCATGCCTATCCAGTGTCTATGCAAACTGCTTGCAAAAGATATAGTTAGCACTAGAGCAAAAACGACTTGATGGTATTTTTTTTCCAACCTTACAAATGTTTTTATGCCAAATGACAATGATTAATACAATATATAGTCAGTAATAATTACCAAAAAAAATTACATTATACTTCATATACATATGTTCAAGAAAATTATTTTCCATTAAATTCATTTGCATTATAGTAAATGCAGTGACTCCTGTAACATTCTGGTATCATAAAATAGTTCTATATTAAATTTTACATTACATGAAGTTACATAACATTTTAAACATGTCATCATGTCAGATGTATAAGACAAAATA
Source organism: Elbella merops (assembly GCA_018244855.1). NCBI lineage: Eukaryota > Metazoa > Arthropoda > Insecta > Lepidoptera > Hesperiidae > Elbella > Elbella merops. The sequence goes on along the minus strand of DWMG01002037.1, from coordinate 13,004 downwards.
GTTATTTCAAGATACCAGCCACATTCAACTTTCAACATTCAAGAAATTACTATGTTAAAGCCATCTTTGACATTATATAGAAGGTCAGAACCATAAAACTTATAGAAAATCAGGTTTTATTTTTTTTATGAAAAGATGGACACACATTGATAAACTTTGTCTGTATATATATCCATTAATTTGATGTCATGGATGGAATTTGGATCTTGTTAGAGAATGGGTACTGACACATGACATTATTTTCTGAACCACATGTTGTGCACTCATTAGAATAGGTTTATATCCAGCAATTGATTAAGATAAACTGATGATTTAATGGGATGATAATGTGACATTTAGTTGGTGCAGTGAAACCTCAACATTATAAAGTATATGAATGTAGTTGAATGTTACACACTACACTGGCAGACAAAAAGGAAAACATTTATAACAATGATAATTTATTCTAAAAATAGAATCACATTGATAATTTTTGAAATAGTATGGGCACTGTATATGTAAATAATATGATGTCATAAGTCAAAAGTACATTGTGCAAATCTAGTTTGGTAGTTAGATAAGGTGTGGCAACAACAGAGGTGAATGTGCAAGGTCTTATAAACATCAGACGAATTTCTATTGTATGAATTCTATTATTGTTGACAGTTTTTACAAATTCAACATTGAATATAATTATATTATGTCTATAAAGTTATAACTAGCCCTATTATAACTATATTTAGACAAACTTTTAGTTTTCTCTAATTCTGTAATGATTTCAAAATCATTAGTCCTCCAAAGCTAAGTGTGACTCGGGTAGTAAAAATGTCCTTAACATAAGATATGGTTTTTATCTAGAGAGTGATGGACATTTACATAAATGTGTTAAAATTGTCACTTATATAGCTTGCTAATGTGAAAATTTATACTAAAAATGTTACTTCCCCTCAGGATTATGCAAATATTTTAGTGGAAAAAAATTAAATATGAATATGTAATGTTACACCTGTAATCTGCAAAGAGATAGGCAGAGGAGTATAGTATACAACCACATTTCACCAGTTTTGTTTCAAAATTGAATATAAACCATTGAAAGTTGAGTGAAAGTTGTAATGGAGGCTGAGGACCAAACATCATGTGTAGTCAATAATGTTCAAGTTAGGGTTACCTCTCAAGAATTTAAATGGAAATGGTCTCTCATTTAGCACTGCCTACAAAATTGCTAGTATTACCTTCATATTTATGATTCTCAGGTAATCAATTTTTTATTGAATTTACAAGATAATTATTTAACAATAAATATCAAATTATGATATTAGCATAAAATCTTATGATCTTGCTTAAATAAAAATTTTTAAGGTTCATATTAAGTTTAAAATGTATGTTTACAGATCATGCCTCTGTAATGTCATATATGTGAGACTATCATTATCATAGCATATTCTTTATTTTAAACAAGAAAACATTTTGTAATTTACATATGATTGGCCTTACATAGAAAATGGTTATTATATAATTTTTACTAACAGAAATCTTATCTTGTGGTTAGTGAGTGCCAAAACCCTTAAATCAAATTTGAATCTATAAACATTAACATAAGTAATATTAAATGTGTTATGTTCTGTATCAGAGCACATAAAATATACATCCCCCTACCCTATGGTAGGTTATCAATGTGCTGTAAGAGATCATTAATTCAGGTGGGGGCTGCTTGCCACATGGTACAGCCTACCTAGACATGACAAAATGCCCTGGCTACCTAAGGACAGCAGCATAGGAGGTGTGAGAAGCCGTAATTCTATCTTTAATCAAAAGGCATTGCTCAGTATTTCGATTTCATAACAGATAAATAAGTTTTAAGCATGAGGATAGTTTTGAGATCAACAGTTCAAATAACAGTGGGCATGCTGGCAGGCTCATAAAACATTATGGTAAAGACCTGCCATATGAAAATTCAATCAAAGCAGGAAGACAGTTATATAATTATATAATCATTAAACAAAATATCTTGTGTTTTATATTTACAAATATAACATGTGTTATAAAAATATAATACTTACTATGATTAAATTATATCCATTATAATAAGTAAGGATTAATACTGATAACTTATAATGCACACCACTTTGAACTTAAGTCCAGGTTGAAGTGAACTAGAAAATCTGATAATGGATAATATAAGTAAAACTAGCTTATGCCTATGACTTTCTCATGTGGAATAAGTGTCCTATTTTGTATATCCCCACCACCCCGCCACAATAAATAGATGCATAGTAAACATAAACAAATTTTTTTGGTCTTTCATGTTAACATTCATCAACTATTGCTAGAAGATCAAAAATGCTAGAACAAATATTGATTTACTTCTTACTAAGTGCCTAAGTACAAAGTATCATTTATTTATTTTTGATAATCACAAACTCCCATACAAACTTTCATCCCCTATTTCAACCTCAATTCCTTTTATATACCACATACAAACTTCAATTCCTTTTATATAGCACATACAAACTTATTAACTTTTGAAGATTGCATAGAATAAACTTTTAATAAACAATTAATTCCTGAAGAAAGTTGCCTGTGAGATAAGCCATGATATTATTTATTGTAACTAAAATTTTGATATCCATATAAATTTGACCATTAGGTCTGCCATTATTGGCTGTATTTGGCATAAAAGCAAATGTGAATGTTGATTGTATTGTTTACTTGTACAACCATAATGTAAAGATTTTACAATATGTGCCAGTTATCACAAGCTTTGATGTTATCTATTTCTGACTGATATGAGGTAAACAGTTTATATGTGTTTACTGTTTTTATCTCAAGGTTGTTTTTAGCGTGAAATATTCACTGTTCATTGTTTGAATGTGAGGAGTCATGATGTGCTTTTGAAGATCATGGAGTTCAATTGATAATTTGTATTGCACAATAAGCAGACACATTTAATGCAAATTATACGTGAAAAGAGTAGCGTCGAACGTGACAGAAGCCAAAATAAAGACGCAAACTAGATCAGACGACGATCTAAAATAAAATTCATCAAATATCTTACGGGTTCGCGAAGATCAATGAACCTTGTTCCATTTCTTCTAGAATTTTGAATTTTCTCATGTGATATCAACACGTTTCAGGAGGCAGTAAGCCCCGAGCACGTGTCTGATTTACGGCGCAATCTTACAGCGGGAAGCAAGCTGCCAATGTACTAAATAAATGTCTAAAAATAAATCACAATGCGTGTTGCATAGGTTATGATTTTAGGTAGCGGCGAGCTTTAGGACGCACTTTGAATTAATCTAGAGATGCACTGAGAAATCGCACATCGAAACACTACATGGACACAATCATGGCCATGCTTGCACTGAAAACGATTTGCAAATTTTGTTGACGCCAGACAGCTGTACAAACAAACAATAATTTAGGTTAGCGCACACAATTTACCTATCTGAGCTAGCCGAGCTGGGGGTTTCAAATTGTGTCAGCTTTCCAGCCATCACTGGTAGTCGCGCAAAGACTAGATTTTAAATAAAACTACGTAAAAATTCCAAAATTCCCGATTGTAAGCACACGCAAGGTACGAACTGACGTTTGTTCGTTCAAAAACTACGTGCGTCATATGTGCGCAGCACTGTAATGCTGGTTTGTAAACGTCATTCAATAATTCATTATAAATACCACATGAAAACTTAAGACATGGAAAATAATGGCATAAATGTATAATACTAATTGAACGTAATATTATCATTGTTATTACTAATATTAAAAATTAAAAAAATAACCGGGATTATTAAACGTTTCCAGGAGACGTTCCGTTACGTTTAGAATGTGTGAAATATCTCGGATCGGGTATCATTCGATTTTTCGTATGTAGATTTTCTAATAGAATTTTTTTGTAGTGACTCGGAGTCGGGATCTTTGCCCGATGTTTGACAATAGGCTCACCACCTATTATAATGTGACCGAAACGTAACCGGTGAAATGTGGGAGTGTATACTCCTGTGCCTACCCCTACGGGGGTCACAAGCGTGATGTTATGTACTTAAGATAACTGTTATAATTTACACAGAAGGTTCGTAGTACGCATAGGAGGTATTATCAGGACATTTGCTATAGTACGCTTCATGGCAGAATTTTTAGATTTAGTTTGGAAATTTGAAAAATTTTCTTCACGGGATATATAGAAATGTATAATGGAATGATGTCAAAATATTCGAACATAATTTGAAATTTGAACAATTTCATTACAATATTAATACGTTGATACAAATTGATTTTAATAAAAATAGTTGCGAAATTTTTGTTTCTTAACAACCTCAAAATTATTTGAAAAGTTTGTATTTTTTTGTATTTTTCTTTATAGAGGCAGTTTTCACCTCTGACGTACAGTTCTACGACTGACAGCAATTTTTTTACAGTGACGAGTGACATTTCGGGGACGTCTTGAGTTGTCAATACCATGGTGTAACTGCTTTTTATGAATTACTTCCTTTGTGATATTACTTGTACAGTTGAGGAGAACTTACAAAATATATTATTTATGTTGTCATTATCAACAACAAACAGATAATGTCTTGGACGGTGCAATAAAAAAAAAATCCATTTCAAAAATTTAATTGTATGCGCACATAACTATATATTTTACTCTGCATTTTGTTCTAAGAATGGCCAAAACGCCTCAGGAGTTTATTCAGAGTTCATTTTCCCCTATTATCGCCACCTTATGCAGTTCTAAAGTGGAGAATATTGTATCTAAAAACAATGTCACGTTTTGTGAATTGCTGCAACCCTTCACATGTTTGGACTGGGAAGGTACAACTTCAATTATTTCGTTATATTAATAGGTAATTAAAACCTGAGCTAAAATAAAGTATTGTAAAGTGTATATTTCAAATGTATGTTTATATGGGATAGGTGCCAAACCTATACAAGTATATGTAGGGTTCAGTGCCTGTGTTAGCAGAAACGACGCCCTTAAAGAATTATTTCAGAACGAAGTTAGGCGAGGTTATTTGACTTGGCCCTATTATTTAAATATTATGAGATTGATAATTACATGCCAAATGTCTTCTTTATGCTAATACTCAATACTTAAGTCACAGTTATTATTTAAAAATTGTTGAAAGGAGTGAAATTATTACAGACTGTTACATAAAAATTGGGGAAAAAGGGATGAAGGAATTATATGAGTTCTTATATCTGGGATGTTTATTCACCAGAGATGCTAAGCATGAAGGGGTGATATTGAAAGTCAAGTCACAGTTGGTGATAGACTGTACTGATCTTTGCACTTCTCTCTTAGTGACCACCACATATAAAAAGGCATGGGTGGTGTTGTGTAGAGGAGTACTGTGCCATCACTAATGTATGATAGTGAATATTGGATATAGAAGAGATGTAATGAAAACAGAATTTTGCGACAGCAATTACATCATTAAAAAGTATGTGTGATGTGAGCATAGATAATAAAATTCAAAATGATATAATAAGAGAATAACATGGTGTGAAACAAGATGTAAAAAAGGGATGCTTAGATGGCTTGGTTATGTAGAAAGAGAAATAACAGTAGACTAACAAAACAAATTAGTAAGGTGAGTGTAGAGTTGGAAGAGGCATACATTCTTGGGTAACTTCAGTGGTATCTTAAAAGCAAGCCATATAATTAGTTCCTTCATTAGTCCACATCTTATGATGTTTTTAATGAATGTAGGAATAGGAATAGAATAGAATAGAATTTTAGGAATGTAGGATGTGTCAATATGTATGTATATGGCAGTTTTAGTCTAATAATAATAATTATTATTATCATTCTTTATTTCTGTTACCAATTTTTTATCTTAAATGTCAAGAGCCTTCTTTTCAGCACTGCATGCCTGTGTTAGGAGACTCCGCTTTTCCGTCTTACTTAACTTACTTGGTAAACTTAAATAATTAGGTTTAAAATGCAGATTTGGAGATGATTATACTTTTTATATGGGTTTAATAAATTAATAGGGGCCAAATTTTGTACATTGTCAGTTAAGTCTAACCTGAGATTGCTAGTAAAAAATGTTAACAACTGTTTCATACTAATTAATTAATTTGATTCTGTGTAATATCTAACATACCAAGCTCTCTGCCTACCCTATAATGGACTTGACAAGAAGATATGAAAGGAAGTTCAATTGTTTTCAAATATTCTTAAAGTAGCACCAATTTTTATGGAAATGACAGATACCAATTGCAATAAAATTCAGTTTTTTTTAAAGAAAACCATTCACTCTACTTTATATTAAATTTATACCTCAAAAAATCCTGATGAGATTTTAAAAAACTATAGACTTAATTGACTGCCTTGTTTGTCGTGTTGGTTGCAATTGTGTCTGCCGATCAGAAGGTCCCGGGTTCGATTCCCGGGTCGAGCACTACAAAATTTTCTAATTTAGATTTTCTAGTAGTGGTTCAGAGTCTGTATATGTGCCAAGTGCATGGCAATAGGCTCGCCACCTATTCCATAGAGGGACGTAAACGTAAATGGTGAAATGTGGGAGTGTTCTGCACTCCTCTGCCTACCTCTTTGGGGATTACAGGAGTGAAGTTACGTTTTTTTTTAGACTTAATTAGGAAATAATTATTTTATCACAATTTCTATATAAGAAAAATGCAACATCCCACCTGTAGTACACTCCCACATTTCACTGATTATGTTTAAGTCCCATGAAATAGGTGGTGAGTCTATTGCCATACACCAGGCGCAATTCCAGACGCCTGGTCACTATGAGAAATTCTAAATTAGAAAAATTCAATGGTACCCGAACTGGGAATTGAACCCAGGACCTCCTCAATGGCATTTGCACTTGCAGTCACTTGACTAACAAGGGAGTCTATATAAGAAACATAAGAAAGATATTTTGTGAATATTTGTGTGTTGGGGTGTAAGGGGTTCCAAACAGCATCTCAGGAGCCCAAGCCAACCTCACCTGCACGTGGTACACCCTGCTATAATGTGCATGCCCAGCGTGGAGATTATGGGCATAAACCCCCTTTGGGGGACTAAGAAAGGCTAATGATTGTGTTACCTTTGCAGGTCAGTTTCGGGAACCAGGTGGAAGTGTTTGTACTGTTAAGAATTGGAAGTTGATCATGAGGGATGTCAATTGGAAGCCATTGCAACCTACCGAAGCCCGACGACAACTGAACAATGCTGTGCTGCATAACTATGATGAAAAAACTGTTACTCTGGATTTGGGCATGTCCAACTATTGTTCTACACATAGTGCTTATACATGAATATACATTACATTGATTTAAATATAATTTTTGCTTTTCAGAGGGCCATAGGTTTAATGTGCCTCATGCCACCCCTTGGTTTGATGCTTGGAGGGAAACCTACTTTGAAGTCCAGTTTCCATCTGATCATGAATTTACAAAGCATTTCCTGGCCTGCATAATAGTAGTCACTACTTTAGATGACAATGTAGTGGACACATGTAATATTTTGAACCAACAATATGCCCAATATCAAAATGTAACACCCCCTAAGCTACCCAAGTGGTTCAATAATGGAGTGCTTAAGTCATACCTTCTGTTACATGATGTGTCAGCTGTCACTAAAGAAAAGTAAGTGTGTTCATGTGTTCCCAGTACAATCACCTGCTGACCAAGAAATAATAATGTCTGTAACAACAGACGTCAAACATGACTATCTGTATTATTATCCACATAGGTATGTGTTAATAAATATGTCAGTATAGCTCAAAGATCCCTGAACACCATAGTCTCACATAACTTATCTAAACATATTTACTCATGAGCAGATTAAGAATGTACAATTAATATTATTGTAAGCTGAAGATATTTTTTATTTATTTTGCTACTTTATTTCTATTACAGAGGGGAGTCAGCCTTTGATGCTCTGAAGCAAACATTTGGAGCTGGCTGCTGTTTCATGTTGTCAATAAACTCAAAAGGTTCAGCTGATACTAAAGTGAATGATTTCTGGGCTCCCTTCATCAAGAGAACACCTGAAATGAATGTAATTGTCTTTCAATTATTACCTACATATTGTATTGCATGTACAAATTCACTATGATATTTCACTACTAGTGGCTCACTCGCGAATTTTCGCATTTATTCTACAGATTTTTTACGAATTTCGAAACCTATCACAGATTTTGCTTTGATTTCACTTCATTGTAAACTGCTAGTCACTCATCTACATTTGCCCCCAAAATGATGAAACCTTTTTTAAATGAAGTTTTTAATGACAAATAGTATATACATCGGATTAGTTAGAATTGGAGTTAGTCGATAACAATTTACTTTAATTTTGTTTAGAATAAACTTTCACAATTTACAACTGAAACATTGTTGTTTAATAAAAGGTACATGCTATGAACTGTAAGCATTGTATTGTACTTATTTTAACATCTCGCGTGCGACGTTTCTGGTGAAGTGTCCTTCTCCATTAAGACACCATGCGCTGAGATGTTGTCAATTTGTTTCTTAAATGAATTTTCAGAACGGACTCGAGACATTGCAACGTACGAGTATAGTTGATCGTGTGAGAACCGTTGATGTGGCACTTGAAAGCTTTCAGAAGCTGTCAGTTACGCGGCACAGCGTGGCGATTGTTAAGAACCGCATCACGACCATTCGACCGCTTTGTCACATAGCGGCCCTCGTCTCCTCGACGATAAAGTGAATATAAATTTAGTTTAATTCGAGTAGTTTGGCGAAAGCTGTGTGGAAACTTTATCGTGCAAATTCCATCACTCATGCAGACGTTCCTCGGGTTTCGATTTCCGTAAAGGCCATGCATCATGAGCTGCGAAACCAGTTCGAAAGGGTCAGGATCGACGTCGCAGTCAGGCAATTAAGCACGGATGGCTCTGTCCATGTCTTCGACTTCGCGCAACTTGCTTATGTCTTCCAGTGTCACCAGCAGATGACAGTGAGGTTCACCACCTTTGTGGAATTCGATGGTATAGACAAAACATTCAACATTGCCGGAAATGTTTTTTTTGTTATGAGCTCTAAGAACTGCTTAAGTTTTGCATTGAAAACAACACGTGCTGCCTTTGAATGTTGTCTGTAATCTCCCGCCAGGTGCCATTGCACGTAGACTTGATAAAGAGATCAGGGCAGCCAAACTCACGCACCAGAGCCATGGCGTCTTAGTAGTGCAGGTTCATATTTCGTGGACTACCAGTGAAATATGATGGCAAAACATGAACTTTCTCGACACGGAGATTCTGTTCATCTACGTGGTTGTACGATGCGTCACCGATGTTTCAACACGCAGCTTGCTTTGGTTATTTCGAAGGAATTTTAGTCGAAGTTCTTCAATGCGACAATAGTCGTCGACGAGTAGTTGCTGAAATAGTTTGTGGATGCTTTGTGGATGTTTGTAGTCTGCTTTGTGGATGACCCTGAATTGCAGACGGGCTGAGAGTAGAGACGATACATACTCTTGATACGCGACTACGTTTCATTGTGCGGTAGCTCAGGTTTCGCGATCAGTTCTAGTGGTGATCATTGTTGTGTCGCATTTTGATATTCCAACCGGATTCACCGTGAGGATGTAACATTGGATAAGACAGACGATCCAATGCTTGGCTTGTCATTTCCAATGTTTGGAGGGCTGAACATGACGTTGGTGTTTTTGGGTAGATTGTAACTCGTCTTGTCGATGAAGGTGCTGCCTCACCAGATCCAAACACTGGTGCTATCTCGCCGAATTGACGTCGTGGGTAAACAGCATCTTGTGGCTCGTGACTAATAAAGTAAATGCCGACGTCTGGATTTGCGATTCCGGATTCATCAGAATGTTGGATTTCCTCGTCAAAGACTTGAATTATTGATTTATACAGCGCAACAAAAGGGTTGACGTGCTCAATTTCATGAGAGAGCAGGCGTAGAATATCTCAGTTGAGATTCTTGTTACGGTTGACGCGGTGATCAAGCGATTCGTCAAAGTCAAGGATATATGATTGTCCAAATCGCAGTGGACCCTGATCAGGAGATATGTCTGAAATTACGTGGTAGACCAGTACCTTGTACATGGAAGCAGTAAGGCCCAAGTCCGGAAGGTGGCACGTTATTAGCCCCCAATGACGTTAAGGACAGTGCACTCTTGTGTTACCTAATTTTATCCAAGAATCCGTTTGAATGCGGCCATCTGCACCATACCATACCCATGTACCAAACAATTCTTGAAGTAATGCAATAAACTGAATGGCCAGTACTGGGACTTTGCCATCGTAACAGCATGCTGTAAAGTGGCCTCCAATCTTTTTACTTGCGTAATGTAGAGTTTGGCATTTATCCCATTGTGCAGTTAGATTTCCAATGTTTGATGACTGCGGATTCCACGGCTTGTGGAATCGACTGCCGCCGGGATTTGTGGCCGTCGCAACATCTCTCACGTTGCCGGTTTATATCGGTCACTTGTGTACTACGATTTACTAATCGGAAAGTTACTAACGTACAGCTACTGCTATAGTGCGGCGAGCACCACCTTCTGTTGGACATCCTTTTGGAATCACTGTAGTAAAAAAGTTAAGATTCTATTAAACTACTGCCACAAACATGCCAAAGTATTTATCTTTAATATAACAATTCATTGGCATTTTTCTTTTTTCATATTAAATTTTGCACGTCATAAACATGTTCATAAACTCGCGTGATGTTCAAAATATCTTCACCACTGATTACACATTATTTAAAGTTATTAAATAAATTATATAAATTATTAAAATATTAAATTAAAGTTATTAAATGTTTTTTATTAGAACACAAAAACAACGCACAGCATATGTCGTAGTAGGTTCGCACGTTTTTCATTTATGTTTTTTTATACAGCCGTAGCGCCGCTCTTTAACCGGCCTGTAACTTTTTTCCGCGCTCTAAAATTAATTTTTTGAAATTAATTGAGAAAATTGCAATCAAGAGCCCTTTTCTGCACATCTACGGCCGGAACTATTCAAAATAAGACCATAACCGATTTTTTATGTGCAGCTATCGTCCCATAATCATTGGGACAAAAATCAGCTTAAGCTATTAATATATAGGATAGTAATATAATGTGTTGGGTTTCCAGAGTGACATTTCCTCTTCTCAAACAAATCTTTCTTCATCTCCAGCGGAGTCACAAGCTGCCCTCAATCCACTGAACACAATCCTATCTGGTATCTATGTATTTTCATATAACTATAATACTATTTTTAAGATAAGTATGACTTTATTAATACTATGGTTTCTTTCGTTTTAGAAGATAAGCAGAATACTCTTACACCTTCTGTACAACATGAGGGCTCACACCCTTTGACTACTAATGAAAATGAAGTGTATGACAATGCTAACAGTTTGCAGGTATTAAGTGGTAATACGTTTTGATTACATTGGATATAAACATAAAAAATCTCATAATTTATAATTTTTTAGACATATTCATTTTCTGGAAGCTCAGACAGTATTTTTGTGATGGCGAAGACACTAGAAAATATTACCGAAATACACGGGGCAGCTTTACAGTGTAGTGATGTAGACGCAATCAAAGTGTTTTTACAAGAATATGCTCAAAAGGCTTTATTACCCCATCTGGAGAAGCAAATAGCACAACTGTCGGAAATGGTAATCGTTTTTGTTATCTTTTCCCTAATTTATTTACTTCGTACCTTCTTGTAGCTTCAACAAATGAAGTAAATTATGCAGTCGGAATGCCTGGACGGATAGCTGCCTGACTACAGCCTGTGGGAGTATTTAATGGCCGATGTCACAGGTTTATAATCTGTAAGAGACTTTTTAGGCGCACCAAAAACACCATTGTACGATCTGCACTTCAAACTTGTCAGGTTATGCTAATCCAAGTAATTTGCTGCAAATTGTATCTCTGCACCATTTGGCCATATATACATATGGTCTCACGTGACCGTAATGATCACTGTGTTATCTAAAGTAATATTGTAAAAAGAAAAATAGTGGTGGTTAGCATTTTGTAATGGATAAACTCAAATATTACGGAACCGATTTTTTTAATTCTCTAATTGGCGATTAGTATGGACCATATTTTATTTTCAAAAGAAATTAGCGATCAATACCACAGTTTCCACAATTAACCCAATGTACCAAGAGTTTTACGTACTGCCGGCCAAACCGCCAAATCAATACAATTACATAAGCACAGGGTTCTACTAGTCGCTTGTCCCCAAGACGGGTGCAGCAATGCTGAAAGAGCAGCTTAATCTCCGAACAAAACATTTCCAATCGCGTCGCTATCGCTATTTGTTACTCGTTAACCACTTGGGTGTCCAACACAGTAAGCAGAGATCGTTTACAAAATAACGGCTTGTCAACGAAACGACGTGAAAGTGACTAGAACACAGAATGCGTGATTCTGTGCACATCCGTAACGCAAGAGTACCTGCGAACACGTGACTTGACATTATAGTGTAAGACGGGATTTTCTGACGAAAATAGCTTTTTATCCTGTTACTCCTCGCTCTTTAACAGTGGACAATAGATAGATGAAATTGTTCATTCAAACAAATTAGTTTCAATTTCTATTTTACGAATTATACATGATATTTTATCACATATAAATAAGTTTTTTTTGGTAAACATATGGTTTCTGTAAGAACAATACCAGTGTGGACCAATTTTGGCAGTCTCCCTTTGTTGTGCTTACAGTTGATAAAACAAAGAATAGTCATTTTGTAGCCGAACAAAAGTTAAATGTAAAACATTAAGCTATTGCATAGCTTTTATCGCGGGCTTTGAGCGCGGTGACCGAATCAAGAAATTCCGTAACGAAAATAAAAAACCTAACACCCCCCATTCCGCCTACCATGTATAGTTCTTGCAATTCACGAACGCGGTCGGTCTTTGGCTGTGTTTAGACGTGTACATGTACGGTGTGATAGTGTGCGTGCTTGGATGGAGCTGTCAGTCGCGAGCGCGTGCCCGCTCAGTTCACTTGTGCTTATAGCTCGGCCGAGCGTTCGCTTAACGTGTATGTATATGGTACGACTGTACGAAGCTCGCACGGA
>DWMG01002036.1:0-13939 GCA_018244855.1 Elbella merops | reverse complement strand
AACGGTGAACGTAAAAAATGGACCTTGATCTGTAAGGATTGACATCTTTGGCTCTCAGTTCTTTCTGCATAAAAGACCGGGGACGATAAAGTAATAATAGTCTACAAAGCGACCTATTTTGCCTATCACCTAGGTGAGATTATAACCCTCTCGAGTCTATGCCTATTAATTATGATTATAATGAATTATAATCAATAGCTCTAGACTATAATATAGAGATAATTATCAATAAAAAAGCTACGTCCTTGAAGGTTCTGTTTAATACAATAGTTGCAATAAATAAATAAAAGTAACAGTAACACTGCGTAATGAATTGTTATCACTTCAAAGTAAGGACCGTTGTTTTTATATTTGTGTGAAGGAACCATGAAAAGTAAATTACACTTGCGTGTAAACACACGTGTTTAATGTTTGGTACAATTCACGTCCAATAGTTACAGTGTTTTACTTGGAAATCATGGAAAATAAAAATTTTATTGGTACCAATAATTGCATTTACGCTAGCGGTTAAGCAAATAAAATAGGGCAACTAATATTATTAGTAAAAATCGGAGAAAAACTGCACGTTTCCCAAGGTCGTCGAATGTCAGAAGCCACAGACGTTTCTGGAAACGCAATACGTTTGTGTGTGCACGTATTGTGAAACAAAGTAGAACACGTGGTGTGTCACGCGCGTCTTTTATTTTTAGACACATTATTCGGTACACATATTTATCAGTGAACAATAGGCTTCAAATAATATCCGAAGAGAAATCCGGAGACAACGAGTTTACTAAAGACTCATACAGTACTTCAATATCAAACAGTATATATTACTATCATAAGACCTCTTTTTGTATTATATATTTTGCGTTTAAAAGTATTTTGGTATGCTTTGTTTAGCTATTTTTGTAAATTAGTTTTCTATTTACACATATAATATATTCGATTATAGCATGTACTAAATACCTTATTAATCTGTTTATTAATTTCACTATAAAAGCTCTAATTAAAATAGGACAGCTTTAATTGTAAAGATCATCAAAATTAATGTTATTTTTTAACTCAACATTGAGAACACTATAAACAACAGTTTTATACTGTTACTATTTATTACTTTAATCATGTTTGTATGGCTAGTATGTGTAAAATCCGAACAGTCCTGACTTACTCCAATATACGAGGGGACTACCAATGACGTATCGATCGCTGTGACGCGAAAGCTCGGCGCCTGACTGTTGGGTGTGTGAGGGGCGCGGCTGGCCACGGACGCGTAGTTCACGACACGATACGCACGTACTATCCGGACGACGCCGGGTGCACGTGACGCTACGCACGATGCAATTAAATGCAGCTTGCGTTTTGACTTTCAGAGAAAAATACGCCTTCACTTGTGCTAGTTTGTGCTATTTAATACATGAACGTAAACTAAATTAGAATTGTTGAGTAATACGTCTCCATAATATTTTTTAGTATGATCGCAAGTTTTATACATTTTTAATAATGTACGTAACATAAGGGTATAAAATATCTTTTTTCATATGCAACTGCAAATATAGATAAGATAATTATTATATTGCTTTTCATTTATGAAAAAATTAACAGTACATCGTAGTTTTATTTTTTATTGCATCTTTTTTCGTTCCGAAGGTTTTATACAGTTTCGTAAACAAGTTTTTAGGGCCAATTTTTTATGCATCTGCGGCGCTGTCAAATTACTGACAGATGACGTTCCATTCCTGATTAATGTGGATGTTTTTTATTAGGGAATAAATTACAGTACAAATATATTTTTCATACAAAAAATAACATACATAATTACGGCGCTAAAGGCCGATAAGGAAACATGGTTCTATCATTTACGGAAACAACAGTCGGACGATTATGAACGATGGATATGAATAATGCTGACTTAACATAGATAATGTATAAGGATCATGATGTACAATGATAAGACACTCGATTCAGCGAGAGCTAGGCCATTTGTGTTCCTATCACGGTGACGTCAGAACGTGAATACGATGTACTTGTACAATTCATTGTACATTCATAATATAAGTGCGTAGAACATTTTTCAGTGGGGGCGTGGTGCAGCGCCGAATGTTCAGTACCTACTTGTATGATGTGTTATTTTTAATAGAATACGTGAGCAACGCATTATGACTATGACTATTATATACCTACTTATATTTCAGGAAGGACAAATTATACTTTTGTGTAATTTTGCAGGATACACTTTTCAAATTTTAATGATTCGATAATAATAGGTTTTTTCTCTGATTCAAAAATATTATTCATATCTGGCCAGCGTGGCAGATTATGGCCTTAGATCTTCTCATACCGATCGAGACCTGTGTCTAATAGTGGAAAGACAAAACTTTTGGCGTTAGTGAAAGATGATGATGATGATGATGAAATAACGTATCATCATCGACGCATTATAATTCCACTGTCGAATATGGGTCTCCCCTCATATTGAGAGGGTTAAGGCCATAGTCAGCCACGCTGGTCAAGTGCGGGTTGGCAGACTTCACACATCTCAGAATTTTTTTTTTTTTTATGGAAATAATGTATGTTATTTACAAATTTAATGTTACATCATCGTAATTCGATGTAATATTAGCCTCCTTATCCTACATCTCGAATGATTGGCAATTTTAAAGATTATCACGAATCACCACACCCATTTATGACGAACGCAATCTATTGATAAACATACATATTTTGTTTACTTGTACTAAAATAATTTCTAGACGTGAAACTTTTATAAAGGTACTATTGGAGGCTGCGATTTTGTTTAAATTAAATACTGTAATGCTTGTATAAGCACATGAAAATTAATATGATATTAAATCTATAATAAGACACGACGAATATAAAGCATAATATACTCTATAAGGAAACTCGAGAGGAGAGGATACTGTATAAGGAGAGTCGGAAGTCTCCTAAAACCATCGTGTGTATACGAACACAGTGACGAATGTAGAGAATGTAGAGGCACGTCAGGTTTGTAAGGATAGAGCCATTTGGCACACGGCTCTACCTAACCGGTAAGAAAAGACCTTGCCTGACAATATGAAAACAATGACAATATAAAGAATAAGACTAGTTTTCAATAAATACTGTTTTTTTACGTTTTTCTGTCAAGTTTTCCTGCAAGCAGAAGCTGGATGCGCCAAGCCGAGGACACAGCGTGATGGTGCTCATTGGGCGAGGCCTATATCCAGCAGTGGACTGAGATAGGCTGACGATCATGACGGTGATGATGATGAGGACAAAGCGTAAAGCTCAACTATTAATAAATAGTTTATCTATCATATAATGCGATATTTTGTACAATTAATTTCATAAGTGGTAATACTAAGACGTAATTACACGCAACGCGGGGCGCCCACTGCGCCGGCCCGCCTCGTGAACAATGCACCCGATACTGTGCAACCCCAAACTAAAACAACACGTCGCGCTGCTGAAATTTTATAACACTCAATCGAGCGCCGTCATATTAACAAATTAATTGAATTATATTTCATTTTTATAGCTAATTGGCCTTTTATTGATTGATATATATTAATTGATTGAATTATTCGAATGAATATTGCTTAATCAATGGTTAAGTGATTGAGCACTGCTTGTTCAACGTTACATAATTTATATACCATCGGACTCTCCGATAGCATGCCCCTGAGCTCGATCTTCACATCTCGCCTCCAACCACGTTTGCGTATATATGTGCATCTTTAAACTCTGTCTTGTGTGCCTCCCTCAAAGTAAAAGGACGTGTTAATGTGCACGTGTAAGTATTCTAATAAATATGATTGATCTACGAATTAAATATTACTGTGTGGTCGAGGACTTAACAATAGCCGCATTGAAGTATTGTGTAATGCAATACTGTGCAAACATTGTAATTACACCAAACGGCGGGCACCAAATTACACAGCTCATTGTAGTCGACAGAGTTACATTCTCAATGTCAATTTTTTTTCACGGCCCCAACTTATTGGCTCTATGAAATAATAAACCTATTAATTTGATATCAGACTAGTCATCAAAAATCATTGTTATTAGTTATTACGTCGTCGCGCCAGCTCCCTCAAAAGATAGGCAGTGTTGAGAGCGTCAATAAAAACACGAAATCCTAATTAAAAGCAGTTTCATAAAAATGTCATCGTTCATATTCTTAACGCTTCCACACATACCGTTAAATGTACCGATATTCAATAACGTAGGTACAAATTTGCATTGTAGGTACAGACATGCATTTTTTATAAATCATTTTGAAATTAAAACATGTACAATATTTATTACTATTTTCGCCTCACCTAACGGTTCAACGGGAATATAATGTTTTTATATTTTTATACGATTTATGTTATTCGGTTGACGAGTTGCAGCGATAAGGTCGTGCTGAACAAATTATTTTTTAAAACCGGTATGAATTGGCCAGTGTGTTCGTTACATATTAGGTATTATTAACAAACAGAAAATATTACATGCAAGGCCCGAACTGTTTATAATGTTTAATTCTAACATTTTATACAAATATTCAAAGCGATTCAGGTTCACTGTTGAAGGAGGGTTTTGCATGTGTGCCACACACACAAAAAAGTGTTCACGCACATTACGAAGCGCGGTATCGCGACGCGAGCAGCGCGCGGGCCGCGGGGCGGGAGGCTCACCGCCGACCACTGCCAACCTTCCTATAAAACACTGCGGTGCCATCTGCAAGTTTCAATAGATAACTTGAACTCTGAAGAAATAGGTACGCGCTGCCAACATATTCGTTTGTTGTGCGGTCTTGAAAAAATCGTATGTTGTGCACATTGATAAAAGCGCGCGAAATTAAAACTTCGTTGTATGCCAAATGTACTTAAGTGATTTTTCAAACGCAAACTTGTAACAGGCGATTATAGTAGCTATTTTCGTACAACGGCAAAACTGTGTCGAGTCGCGCTTGCAGCCGGCCAGACTGGCTTACAGCTGGTCGAACTAGACTATTTCTCTCCAAGATTATTTAACGTACAAGTGATGTATGTTGCATATTTGTGCTGATCGCGAATCTGGATTATAACAAACTTTTTAAATCAAGACAAAATTCTGTTATTACAAGTGTTATATATTATAGACATTACCACTTTGACGTCCCCTGACATAGTTTAACTAAGGAAAATAAGACTTTAACAGTTATTGTCAAAGCGACGAGCAAGTGAAGTGATCAAGATGAGCTTCAACAAGAACAACCCTAACGCGATGGGGAAGATAATGGGATATTTGAAACAGCTGTCCACCGAGATGGTAAGTCATCAATATTAATTCCCCTATACGGAGGGTGCATACAAATACAAATCGACATTCATCCATTGCTTTAAAAAGAACTGAAGCTAATACATATTAATAAGACATTTTATATGACAGCGGCGAAAAGTTTGCTTTAATTTTCGGGAATGTTTATATTCGCGAAAGTTCTATGGTTGGCGCCGGAAAGCTCTGGAAAGTATTGCAAGACCGTTCGCTTTGGAGAAGCGGTTGCTTCGGTTCGTTGCTTGGCAACCAATGCAAACTTTTATTTTCAAAGATTCATTTAACCTGATCTATATAAGAATCGTCTGTAAGAAGAAAGGATTATTGAACTCAAACCTAAATAATTATGTATTACACAAATTAATGTATGATGACAGCGAGAAAAGTGCATCCTAATAAATTATTCGCTCTTTAAGTTCGTTAGAGATTTTAGTAGCTAAAAAAGTAATAATTAATGTTAGTGTAAATAAGAAGAAAGTAAAAAACAACTGTTTAAGCACTAATGCAATTCAAATAAAATTACAGAAAATGAAAAGATTATAAAACGATTGCTGTTTTTAACCAATTAAAATTATTAATTAACGTGTTCAATTAAAATGAAGTAACGTGATGGCATAATTCATTTTAGTAAAATTAAATATAGTATTTAGTACCATTTTATTCGCGTGGCGTACACACTAAAATCGTTAGCGCCATCTATTATCAAACAGTAGCAAGCTTTTCTACGATGTTTCAAAGCACCTATTTTCAGCATCACCGGTAGGTGGCGCTCATTCTTATTTACATACATTATAACCTGATACTATGGTTTTTTATAATGCTATATAATCCAGTAGAATAGGGATCTGAAATACATAATGAATCTAAAACACACTCAAATATAAGAACGACACAAAAATGTACAGGGCCTGTAATTTATAATACACTTCAAGATCTTAATTTTGTGTAGAAATTATACATAAGTGCCAATATTTCACATTAGCTGATACTCGCGACTTCGTCTGCATTGTTTATTATATTCACAACATATTGTATACAAAGAGAAGAAAAAAAAGACAAAAATGAAAAGAAAATTTACAAAAAATCATAAAAATTGCACACTCTTAAAACCTTAATTACTTTATATTAAATGAAGATATTGTAATATATTTTTAAACGACTAAGTGTCTAAAAAGTGAAATAAAAAAATAAATAACGGAATATATTCCTATGCTTTTTGCGTGATGCGCGTCCAACTTCCAACCTCTATGATGATATAGATGTACGTAGATGTTATATAAACAAAGACCCTTTATGACATACTTACGAAAGAACACAATTTAGAAGCTGTATTATTAAAATGCATGGGCGCTCAATAGCTATTTATCAGCTCATTATGTTGATTGGTTCACTCGTATCTATCATATTAATAATGCGCATATGGATAATGGAACCAAAACACCTAATACGAACCACGGGCATTAACAAAACATTATTAAGGAGGTTGTATAATTAACTGTTAGAAGTAGAAATTAAATAACATCACGCCAGGTCCCTTGTGGGGTAGACAGAGACCACAGAGACAGATCCACACCCTTCTCTATCTTCGCTACATTTCTTTTACACTCTCTTCATACACGTGGTAATAAAATGGTATTTAATGACTACTGTTATGTTTGAAAAGGGTTTGTTTTTTGGAACAAAGTAAACCAGAAGTAACGTGAACTGAAGGTTCGTGTTGTTTGCGACAGGGCAACGGGCAACCCGGGTATGGGAGAGGCAGGGCATTCCCATCGATAACTGTTTCCAAGAACAAGGTCAATTTCCCATAACAAGTCAAGGTTAAAGTCGAATTTAAGGCCGACGCCTGCGACATTCGCCAAGTAATAATAAAACAATAAGATAACATCACGCTTCTATTTAAACGAAGGGATAGGCAGGGGCAGGGGCAGTGTAGTTCACTCCTACAATAATACAATTGTACATTATAAAGTTATAAATACGGAAGTATTTATAGTACATTTTCACTTCGTAATTCTTGATGATGTAAGTGACGTTACATTCGGGGGAGAAAGATTGCTGAAAATTTATTTTTAATATTAATAACTAAAAAATGAAATAGGGGCTAAAGGATTATATAACAACTAAATGTTTAAGATTCCGAGAATTACTAGCATATTATAACGAAAATATGACTGTTTCGTGGGTTCGATCCCCGGGTCGAGTACTATTGGGTTTTCTAACTTGAAATTCCTAGTAGTCGCTCGGAGTCTGGATTTGTGGCCGGTGTATAGCAATAGCCTCACCCTGTTTTCCACGATGGGACATACTCGTATAAGGTAACTGGTGAAACGTGGTAGCGCACTACACATCTTTGCCAATCTCTTCGGGGATTACAGGCGCGATGTTATGTTTTTATAAAGAGATGAATAAATCCAAAAATATCGTTAACACAAAAACTGTACTTTCTCGACATAAATGATAAGTAGGTATTCTTAGTAAATACGAGTAAACAAATAAAACGTCATCTTGACCGATCCGTCAGTCTGTACGAGACACGTGATGGTTTTGTTAACCTTTTATATGATACCAACTTATACGATATAAACAACAAGCGTCATAAAGAATCTCTAGGTGGTTATATAAATGCATGCCGGGAGTTTGAATAAAACAAAACAACGCTGTTTAAGGCAAAACTAATAAGGACCGAAGAAAAACAAAAATGTAGAAAAAAATCTAGAACAAGTTTAAATTTAGATGATCCTTTATTAGCCGTGATATCAAAAACATAGATCAAAGAAAATCTCTAGATGGCTCTATCCTAGAGATATTATATATAGAGTAGGGGAGTCAGAATAAAATGTGTCCGTCGAGAAAAAGAGCCAATGAGACTACCTATCGGTCTCTTTCCACTCGCACACGCACAGGTAGCGCTAGCGAGAGTTCATTATTTGTAAAAGAAGCTGTTGAGAAGTAGTGAGATAGAGAGAAAGAGATAGGGTATCGCGATCGTTTCTCTCTTTCTAACCGTCGGACGTCGTTGTCTTCCCTACCGATTGACTGTGCTGAGAGATTGACAAAAATAAAATAAACCCTTTTCGACAAAATAATTAAGGTCCGATGACCTGTATCGGTAGTTTGTTGTTGACGGTAGATAATAATGTTACATATGCAACCTATTCAATATTTTTATGTAACCAATTCATTATTTTTGACACGTGACATACAGAATGACAATAAATTGTAAGAAGAAGGAGTGCAGTTCAATTTAAAATATTTAATGATAGCGAAATATTCGAAAACATACAAAACATTTCATGACGAGACAAAGGTACGAGTATAATAAACTATCAAATTCTAATAGGTACCTAATGACGATAAAGATTATCCAACAAAAAGGTTTAATGTAGACATTTAGTCATATGGAGTCTGTTGCATTTCGCTCGTATTCATATATGTATGTGTGCGGATATGAAAGAAATGTTTACCCTTATGTACGTTTGTTTTATATACATCATTAAGGCGCTGGACAGCTTCAATGATAACATCAACAATCGACTGAGCATCGGCGTTGACACTATTATTAAAAGACAGTGTATTCAGACAAGTTTGGTTTAAACGAATTCTTTATATAAATGTAACAATGACATCTTGTTGATCCTGCGCGATGTCTAAGGCAGGAATTGATGTGCTGATTGGGTCAGGGTGGGCGCTATACACATCATTAGGTTATCGAGAACATGCTTCGACCATATGTACAGTGGTCAGTACGCGACGTTTCTCTATATCTGACCCCAGAGTCTCGGAGTTCAATATTCCTTATCATCTTAACAGACTTACGCACATAAGATAGGGAATGTAATAAATGGACCATGTTTGCGGATGTATTCATTAGTATTGTGTGTAGTGTGTAGTGGGCTAAACAAAATCCCGTTTGCTGCACTTTAGGGGTAATGCGCATTTCGAAATTGAAATCAATTTCGATATCATCAAGAAGTATATTTAGAAAGTTAATCTCTTTGCTCACAGGGTGGAAGCGAGCAAGGTCGGCGTGGCCAGAACGACGAGGAGCGACTCTACCGCAGCCGGGGCCCCAAGTACGCACGTGTACCATCACGACCGACACTCTCCGCATCGACCACCTGCACGTCCCTCGCCACTTCGTGTGGATCGCGGGGAACACTCGCCCCCAACTACGCAACCATCCCAGAGAACGTGTCCACGGAGAGTAGCAGCGAAGACGAACAGGACTCATTCGAAAAAACCCGTCGCCACTTCCAACAATTGCGTCAGATCAGTTTAGGAAACGAATTCAAATACAAAATGGAAATGGAGATAAAGAGTGCGAAGGAAGAGAACTTACGGAACTCAGTGCCATACGTGAAACAGCTGAGCACGGAAAATAACAAAATCAAAACTGATTACAATATCAACGGTGACGCTCCGCCTTATGGACCTACAACCCAGCGACTATATCTATGGACTCAGGTTAGTTTCAATTCAAAGTACATAGAAGACCTAGAACAGTTCCTGCTTTTGTTACCTATTTTTGACAGGTACTAAATTTTAGATTTGCTACTTAAAATTCAGTGAAAAGAGCAAGTTAGTTTAAGTTGCACTTTAGTAAATCTATCGCAAATATTTTCCTTAATGAGTGATTTTTCGAATTAAAAATTATATTGTACACGAAAGAATTAAGTTACGACTAATAGTCAGATTCCTTTTACTATATGAAGGAAGTAGCAAACTAGGTGTAACAAATTATTATTACATATCTAAACAGCAACAAGTATGTCGCTTGAATGATATTTTTGCACTAGTGTTTGCTGGGCGAACTGAGTAAACTTTTCAGTATTAACTTCCTTGTATACACAACACAGGGGTGAGACGTCAAACATATGCACACCCTGTATAAGTATAAAAACGCACGACAAGTACATAAATGGTCCGAAACGCTAACAGAACTTCATACTTTTCTCGATACGGTTTGCGCGAGTACGCTTTGCAGACTTGGAAATAAAACTTACTTTTCCAAAGACGGAGGGAATTTTTTGATCGAAGTTATGTTAAGATCTGAAGCTTCTCAGGTCATCATTAAAAGTGAAGTGGGTAGAAAATTGTTATGCACAATGGGTGAACTGAAATTTTATTGTTACAGATATTTGCTGCATTTGCCGTCTCAATGGGCTCACTGATTGTCGGATTTTCATCTGGTTATACGTCCCCAGCCCTTCCAAGCATGAATCAAACGTTGAGCATCACAAATGAAGAAGTAAGTTATATATTTCATTAGCCATGAAACATAATTTTTAGCAAGTAGTAAAAAAAGTTCCAGTTAAATTTGATATTTCTGTATCAGTAATTAAGTGCATTAGGTAGTAGTACTGAAAACTGTAAAGTAGTCTAATTAAATTTGTTTTTTTTATTACAGAATAGCTGGATTGGAGGTTTGATGCCCTTGGCTGCGCTGGTCGGCGGCATTCTGGGCGGACCACTTATAGAGTACCTGGGAAGAAGGGTGACTATCATATGTACGGCAATACCATTCTTGATCGGATGGATGTTAATCGCAACTGCCGTCAATGTCATCATGGTTTTCATCGGTCGTATTTTCTGCGGAATATGCGTCGGTGTCGGATCCCTAGCCTTCCCTGTCTATCTCGGAGAGACGGTACAACCAGAAGTTCGCGGTGCTCTCGGCTTATTGCCTACCGCATTCGGTAATACGGGTATCCTGTTGGCATTTTTCGTTGGTAGCTATTTAAACTGGTCGCATTTAGCGTACTTCGGTGCAGCGCTTCCGATTCCATTCTTCCTGCTAATGCTTGCAACACCGGAGACTCCTCGCTGGTACATTACAAAGGGACGTGTTGAGGATGCCCGTAAAGCTCTGCAGTGGCTGAGAGGGAAAAATTTAAACATTGAAAAAGAAATGCGTGATCTGACAAGGTCTCAGGCGGAGAGTGATCTCGTTCGTGGAAATTCGTTTAAGCAGCTGTTCTCGAAGAAATACATACCCGCCGTGCTCATATCGCTCGGCCTTATGTTATTTCAACAACTGAGCGGCATCAACGCTGTGATTTTCTACGCTTCGACAATCTTCAAATTATCTGGAAGTACCGTCGATGAGAATGTATGCAGTATCATCATAGGAGTGGTGAATTTCATATCGACGTTCATTGCGACGGCCATCATCGACCGCTTGGGGAGAAAAATGTTGCTGTACATTTCATCGGTGTCAATGATCATTACATTAGTCGCATTGGGATCCTACTTCTACGTGAAGGATGCTGGAGTAGACGTGAACAGCTACGGCTGGCTGCCATTGGCCTGTCTGGTCATTTACGTCTTAGGATTTTCAATTGGCTTTGGCCCTATCCCATGGCTCATGTTGGGAGAAATTTTGCCTTCGAAAATTCGCGGCAGCGCTGCCTCCCTGGCCACTGCCTTCAACTGGACCTGCACATTCATCGTTACGAAAACATTCCACAACATCATCGCGACCATTCAAATGTACGGCACCGTATGGCTGTTTGCTGTGCTCTGCTTGATAGGACTGTTCTTCGTTATTTTCTTCGTACCTGAGACCCGAGGCAAAAGCTTAGAGGAAATCGAGAAGAAATTGACGGACGGATCCAGAAGAATGAGGAGCATGAACGGCAACAAACAGAATCAGAACGCTTGTTAGACGTGAAGACGATGGACAGCTAAATACATTCCAGGAGGCGCAAGCTCTGCGCTGTCCTATAAAAAAAAAATTTAGTTACGAAGACAGGCGTTGCAATGAGCGACACACTAATTGTTAAATACACCACGTGTGCTGAAGACTGATTTGGATTGTCTCGTAGTTATACATTATGTAAATATAGTGAACCATTTAGGACGATTTGTATAGGTAATTTATAGTTCCTCTAGCCGTAACATTAACATAGATGTATTTTGTTAGCTAAATTATACACACTGTTTGTATTGAATGGTAATATAATTGCGATCTGCGTATGAGTAAAAACTGACCATGACAACATATGTTATAGTAATACTTTAACCAAATCATCATAGATTAGTGACGAACTAAACAAACTATGGCATTAGATCCGTAGATTAATTTAAGTATATTACTTCGTATTATGTATATGACTTCGTATATTACGAAGGCTATATTTATTTCATTTGTTATTTTTAATATAAAAATTATTAATAACGTTTGTTTTTATTATTGACATCC
The DNA here is from genome assembly GCA_018244855.1 of Elbella merops. Taxonomy (NCBI): domain Eukaryota; kingdom Metazoa; phylum Arthropoda; class Insecta; order Lepidoptera; family Hesperiidae; genus Elbella; species Elbella merops. The sequence continues at coordinate 1,455 of DWMG01002036.1, read as the reverse complement.
TCGCAAAGGTCTTATACGAATAGCGTTAAAACAGCTGTGAACACAAGTGGAAACTTCATACAACAATTTGTTACTTTTTAATACAAATTTTACTGAACCTACACTTAAAAATTTTGAATGAATTCACATCTACATATTATATACAATGTTGGAACTAATTCTCACCTACCATGGAACATAATTGAGATATACTATTGAAAAATCCAACTCATTATCTACACTCTTAAGTAAATAATGATATTTTTATTAATTTAAGTAAAAGCAACGGTATTACAGGTCTTTACATTATTTAAATACCTCCTTAAAGCGAAAAAAAATATCAAAAGATATTCCATTTCATTGATTTCATCAACACAAAGTACTGAAGAATTGAAATGAAGAATTATCTCATTGATGTTATATATTAATAAAAAGTTGTCTATTCTAATATTAGAAAAACTTTTGTAAGCAACAGTAATTGTTTATTATTTCATGTATTCTGATTACATAGAAATATATAATAAAAACGAGTCTTTATTTGAGCTTCTTGGAAAAACAATCGACTGATGTATATGTATTATGGGGTCCTTTTATACCTTTTTAACCTTTATACCTCCATTTATACCTTTTTACCTTTATACCTTTTTAACCTTTTATACCTCCACTGTTGGAGATGGATTTCATGTCAGAGTGAGAATAAAGGAAATAATATCATCATCAACATTTGACCTCCCCTAATCCCTTTTCCACTTCTTTTATAGAAAATAATAGCTTAATAATAATGTTTAGTTATGAATACGTGTATATGGAGGTTTCCTCCAGCTAGGTGGAGTGACGATATACGCAAAGTTGCTGGCAATGGTTGGATGCGAAGAGCTGAGCATCGAGCCCATTGGAGAGGCCTATGTCCAGCAGTGGACGGGAACAGTCCGATGATGATGATGAATATACATATATGTATATTGCTATGTTGGTCATTATATAATACTAGACAGGATAGCTGCCTACGCTGGTGAATGTTCTTTTTTTAAAATAAAATTAGCTATAATCAATGAAGGAAGACATTATTAGGTAACCATAATTTTTTTTTAAAATTACATTTATTTAGGGATGTTTATACTTTTGTATATGGAAACCCTATCGCTTCTTACACTTAGTTATACTACATTTCAATTGAGCATTTAACTATTATATACAACTATTATATTTATCTAAAAAACGTAACGTAACATCACGCTTGTAATCCCCAAAGGGGTGGGCAGAGTATAGTACACCCCCACGTTTCACCAGTTACGTTTATGTTCCATACATCAGGTGGTGAGCATATTGCTGTATAGCAGTCGGAGTCAGACTCCGAGTCACTACTAGAAATTCTAAATTAGAGAAATCTAATAGTACCTACCCGACCCGGGACTTGAACCCAGGACCTCACGATCGGCAGTCGCACTTGAAACCACTCGACCAACGAGGCAGTCA
>DWMG01002035.1:0-13939 GCA_018244855.1 Elbella merops | reverse complement strand
ATTTTGACGATCTTGTTGAGAACGCAGATTATATAGAAAGTTAAATAAAACAATATTTTTAATTTTAACAACGTAACAAAGTTACGTGACAACTACTGTAATTAAAATTCAGCTAATTAAAGTATTTGATAAGTCAATGTATCATATCCTGCAAGAATTTAGGTATCAATTCCCCGGAAATTATGGCCACATACAGTTGCCCAACAATGGAACGACAACAAGGGACCGATTATGATGACAATACCAAAAATATTTATGAGCATTTATTGTTAATTTTATTTAACTATTGAAATGTCAGAGTATACTTTACTCGTCTGCTTTCCCCTTCAGGGATTATCGGCGTGATGTTAAGTTTATTGTTTGTTTTCAAAATATTAATCGTCACCGCGCTCTGCGATCCCACTCGCGTGCTCAGGGTGATGATTATAGGCAAAAACTTCTCAGGGGAGGCCTATCTTCAGCAGTGGACTTAACAGACTGTTTATGATGACGACGATATTGATGATGATAATGAACGACGATGATGATGAGTATAATTTTCCAAAGGTTACGGCTGACGCTACCATCATTTTTATTATTTGGAAATATCCCTTAAATTTTTCAAAAATGTACATACGTTAGTTGCAATTATCTTCCGTGTATCACCTGGAACTGAACTTAACGCCCACCGGATTAAGGAAGTGTGCCTTACATCCATTTGTCACTCAAGAAAAGCCTTTGGAAGGTCTTCATTGTTTTGAGAACACTGAAATCAGAGGATAATAACTGACAACTATCCGGTCTGATCCCGTAAACGAAATTAAATCTACCCTCCTCATTGTTGCTTCGTGTATGAAGCCTTTTGTTTGTATCATACACAGAGTTATTGTGACGGAAATATTTATGATCGCATGATAATCTCAGGAGTTTCCATAGCAATTGTAATAGAGTGTATCTATACGCGAATTTAGACCTTCTGGTGTTATAATAGATTTGTTATTACAATGGATCGCACGGTTCCAGAAGACGTTGGGTCCCTTAGGTACGGTTGGAGTGAGGAATATAGATGTAAAATTTAATTTTAATAGTTTGCTGCAATTGTACTATCTTTAATGTGTTGTGTAACGCTTACTTCATCTGAACTTGGTCTCGTAGTACCGATAGAGTTCGTCTACATATACTCCAACGTTTCACCATTTAACCTTTTTTTAAGAAACGTATAAGGGACTATGGAAGTATACTAAAATGTAGCCATGCTTCCGATAAATGCTTTAAGAAAGAATAGAGATGTCTTTGTTGATTGAAGTCCAACATGACTGTCTGTCTAATCGGCTGGGAGGGGGGGACAAAGCCCGTGGTAAGTTTCCAAAGTAAAAAAGAATAAAATCATTATGAAGCATCTCAATAAATACTAGTGCTCAGCGAGACAGTATTCTTCAAATATTGTAAAGTCTGACACGAACGTTACAAAGTTGTAAAGTCTATTATTGACGACAGACTATAGACTCTGAATAGGGTTGTGTCTTAAAAATATGATAATTTCTTAAGTTTAATGGTTGTAGTTTTTTGATCTTCCTAAGTTATGGACCTTCACATAATTCCACATACTCGTATCTTTATCTTTTCAAAACCAGACGTACTTCTGCATTTGTCACTGATTTCATACACGCACGATCATTCCTAAGACTTCCCATCCCCTCATCAGCCAGTAGCTAAAGTATTTTGTCAGACTAGTTAAGTCTTGATTTCCTTCGCCACCTGTACTTATCAACCTTCGCATTGTATTATAAGAATGTTTTATCTAATATAATAATTAACGTAATATCATCGTTGGTGGAGACAAACCGTGAAAGACAATCAAAATATGTGTGATAAAAGATAATTTTTTTTAAACGAAATATACAGATACTATCACTATCCATCACCTTTTATTCAAATTCCGAAACAGTCCAATAAAATAAACTGACTGTATAGTTAAACAAAAACTGTGTGACAAACGCATTTTACAATTTCCATGCAAGCGAATTCAAATTGTCAGGTTAGAAAAATACAGCAGGGGAATTCTTTGTTTGAAACGCAGGATAGAGAGGAAATGAAAAATAAGAGGCAATTTATTGTCTCTGAATTTTCAAAATTTATACGACTATCCTATGTAAGAATTTTTAAATGTACTATGAGTGGTAACTGTAGACAATGTTAGTAGATTTCTTGGTTGACTAAATACTACTTACAGGGCAAGTAATAAACGGCTTAACAAACGATGGGAACAGCTTAATAAATTTACTCCATGATATGGTGTATAACGTAACCGGAGAAATGTGTGAGTGTAGAGCACGCCTCTGCTAACCTCTTCAAGCATTACAGGCGGGATTTTAAGTTTTTTTTTATTAACAATTATTACACGGTATTAATAGTCAATGTTCGTGAAACACCAGTAACACATTACCTATTTTAGTGCTTTTTAAAAACCATTTGTTACAATGTAATACGTAATTAATAATATTAATTATTATTATTACGTATTAATTAATTTGTTATAATGTTTGTGGAACGTAAAATGATTATGATAAGATTTTATAGATTTTGATTATCACTTTCGACAGCAACTGGAAGAATTATTATTTTTATTTATTTTTTCATTCTTAGCAAAAAATATCGATATTTCTTACTTCATATGCCACTACATATTCACATTACTTGTCTATACGAGTGTATGTATATATATATTGGTTTCGCATTTGCTAGGATATATGTTCTAGGAATTATTAGTTCAGCTTCTCTGACGCTGTATGGATATATCTGTTAATTGATTATTGTATACTTCTCAAGTAAAGATATAGACAGCAGTAGTTACTATAACTCACTTATTACTCACAGCATCATTATCATCATTATTTTCAGCCTATTTCCATCAACTACTGGACACAGGCCCCTCGAATAGCACGCCATTAAGTTCGATCTTCAGTTCTTCGCAGTCAAACCGAAAATCAACCATTAAAAATATTTTAACGCAGTAACAACCCTAATTAACGAACAATCAAGCCTGCAAACTTCGGATCGAACCGCATTTAACTGCTGCATTCGTGAGATGTTGCAAACTATCGGATTTAAAGTAATAATAAGAAGTAGCAAACTTTATGGAAAGCTGGCATCAGATCTACCTCATTAGCGATTTAATACAAGTTGAGAATAAAATAATAGATTTATTTGGTATATTTTTTATTTGCCTGAGGATTTTGTCTAGTGGTTGCACGCGCGACTGCTAAGCTAGAGATCTGTGGTATTTATAGTTAAGTCTTAAAAAGTTGTTAAAGCATGTTTTTTATAGTGTACTACATTTTTCTGTCTGCCCCTTGGGGATAACAAACGTAATATTAGGCTTTTTTATAATTATTCTTCGAAACCACACTCAAATTCAACGAATTGAACATTAAATATAAGTACATGTTGTAATATCAGCTCCATCAGCAGAGCTGACTTAATTACTGGACTGCACTGCCCAACGACACAATATGCGAAGTTGATAGAATTAACTGTGTATTACTGTAATTGAATTGAGCGACTCATGAACGATTCGACGTAAATTTTTCACGTGCGTTATTCACTTGTTCGATCCAGAGCGAATGAACGAGAGGGGCTTACGAGACACTCGATTATATATATCATCACGCCAGGATCCTTACGGGGCGGGCACGGAGGTCGGAATGCCAAATATCTCCACCCTTACAAGCGTGTTTCTTCCATATTCATAACTTTTATGATAAATGCGCGCCGATTTCAGAGACATCCTATTCCACTGTATACTAATATATACACAATCGGTGATGTGAGGGTGTAGTCAGACACACATGATTTGTTTATCGTGATATGCTTTATCTTAAGCCACTCATGCGGATTTATCTCTAGCTAGACAGGCTCAACAGGCTTTAGAAAAATTGCTTCAGAGAACAGCGATATACTTCATTCCGTTTAGAATTCCAAATTCAAATTCATTTTATAATATAGTCATGATATTTCTTTCTGAAAATCACTTTTTTATTGATTTTTCCGTTCTTCTGATTCTCTTTAATATCCGTGTTTTCGTGGTCACAAAGTCTTTTTTGCGTTCATTTACTTGTTGAATTTTAATATCATCAGTAATAATTCTGATCCTAGCAGTAGATACATCGCTCCACACATCGTTTCTCGCTTGCGCTGCGTTAAGTCTGTGACACTTTACATTATTTAGCAGGTTTATTTCAGACGAACATTAAATTGAGCTTAATAGACCAAGACATAAAGCATAAAATCGATTGTGTTCACCATAATTATTAATCACTCGGCTAATTTAATGCGTTCGCTATCAGAATAACGTAGAAATGTCTCAGTGTCTGACAGTAATGTACATAATTAGGCGTACACAACCTATTTTTATCTCTCACTAATTAATTGTAGCTTCAAGTTTTGATATTTGCTCGTAGGAATGAGAGTTTTTCCGTGGGAAAAGGTACACTAAATCTTGATTGCGTTGATAAGTTACCATTACATAGAATGGGGGCAAAATAAATCCTTTAAATTTTTCACCTTTCGTCTATGTTTATCAAATATATAAAAAAAAATTTAAGAAAATGATGTGCCGATTACATATAGCTATTTAATATGCAGGTGACCGACAAACAATAATTGGCCTACTTTAAAAGTGAAATGTGAATGAGAAATGCTTTGGAATCAATTCTTAGGAGTTCTAATATGTATCGCGCAGAAAATGATAACCTTACGGGTTATGAGCAGAAGCAGTCACTCCCAAAGATCAGCCCTGGACACGTTATCCCACGTTCTGACTTAATAAGCTCTACCCCGAAAGGTACCGGTCGCGACGTAAAAATAATAAAAATAGCTTCACAAGCCTTATACTTGTAATACTTTAATTTACACTTTATTCTAGATTTGTTAATGCTTCACAAAAACTCATCAATTAAACTATCTATCTAAATAATTTCAATTTAAAATAAATAATCTAAATAATTTCAATTTTAAATAATCTTATTTCAACATTAAAATCTTTAGAGAACATGTATTGTAATATCCCTCGCTGTTACCGAAACACCGAATACTACATTTGACACCCAATATCCATGTGGATGCTGTAAATTGGGGTTATAACTCCCCATTACAAGGACGTAGTGCGTTACATACAACAGCAGATAACTGTATTGATATGAATGCAGGGAGAATTCGATGCACCGATATTCATAGCTTAACTAATACATAGATACCTAACAGTACATATGTATGTATATCAAAGTAAACGGCTTGTATATATGAAGAGAGATGAATGTTGAAGAAGCACGGCGAGATGCACGGATAGATGTTTGGCGCTCTGTGTCCTGTTCCTACCTTGTAATGGTCCTGACATGAAGATACGTATAAGTATATATTAATATTCCTATTATATAAACACGACGGATCATTTGTTGGGTAGGCAGATATAAAGTCGGTGACTCTAGTACCACCTTTTGCTGGACCACAATAGCCAATAGACGGGTTATTAAGCAATACGCTACAGAACAGAAATTGTATTATTTAATCATGTGATTGATCACATTACAATGGGATTAAAGAAAAAAAAAGGAAATATGAAATTATTTTACCGGACGTCATAATCCTAGCTTACAATGGCTTACATTCAGCCGAAGTGAACGTTCACGAACTCGACTCGGGGCAATATATTCCCAGTCCATCAGAGATAAAAGTTGAACGAAAAATGCCGGGAATTTTCCGTTAGGGAATTTTATAGAAACCAACTCACTCCCGAGTTGAGGAGCGCTATGCATATTTTCATGCGTATGTAACAAACCGTTAACCCAAAACATATTTCTCTGTTGTCTTTCATATCTTTAACTTTGTATTCAGGAAGTGCGAACGCTTACGAGTTGGTAAAGATTTAATGATTCCCATTACCCAGGCCCCTTTATAACTTTTTTGAATTCGTAATCGTAGAAAAACACATACTTTGTTCTTATCAATTTTTTATGATTTAACAATTTATATCGGTGTTATTGAGATATATGTATGAATTCGAAACTTAACAATGTTTTCCACGAAGTGAAATAATCAGAGGCACATTTTCACTAGAAAATCATGTTAGAAATATCCAATAGTAGCCGACACGGGATTTGAACCCAGGACCTCTCGATCAGCAGTCGCGCTCACGGCCGCCCGACCAACGAGGCAGTTAAAATATATTTGTGTTAAATTAAGAACTTACGGAAATAAAACCAATACCGATATAAGAACTAGTAAGCTTGTCTGTCAGTATTTATTGAAGGAGGAATCAACTGTATATGAACGTCTGTATTAAAGCGCAGAGCAGTCTCACGTTCGTGTTCGAAGGAGAAGGTAGAATTAAAATATTAATATAACACATGTAACACAGAAACTAACGCCTCGGAGAAATTCCGCGTCACGACACAAAACTAATTTACCATAAAAACCCCGAAGTCGAAACACGTTTTACCATTCAATAAGTCCAATTAATATAATTATAACCCGCGTAAAAAGGTCGGGGTGAAAACGAGGCGGTCATGCTACCAATTTGAAAAAAAAAAATATTCTTTTTTCACAGGTAAAATAAAACCGCTTAATTGTAACAAATTTTAATAACAATGCGTTGTAAATTAAATGTAATCAGGGCATTTAATTGTGGCCTAAAAATGTTAGGTGTACCGAACGACGTGGTGTGGGCGTAAGGCATAACACACACTAAAATGTTTCTGAAACGGTAATGTTATTTCTTTTTACACACTTATTTAAAAAAAACCATTATTATCACACCAAACTATATTACTCCGTTGGAGAATAAGGTATTCTCTAAAATACTTATAAACATAAAGCATAGTTCGGAAATTTTAAACTCAAAATTGACTGTGACAGATCTGACAGTTGACGGATAGATGTCAATAGTGAGTTATCAAGGACGTGAGAATATATTGAATAGTATCCGTTGTAAAGATATGATAAGCTATTAATTACAGCAAAACGTATTAAGTTAATACAAACATTATTAATATTTCTTTGATAATGATTTCCATCTGATTATTCATGTACCTATTTCCTCATTCCTACTATAATCGATATAATATACCGGAGAATAAATGCCATAGAATATCATGATTCTAAATGTGTGCTGTACAAAAAATTACTACAACTCTAGTGAAGTAATTTATTTTTAGTGAAGAAAGTGAAGAAAGTATTTTTCAATACTTCTTACTGTAAGGGAGCCTTTACACCGCTGACGTTCGAACATAATGAATAGTTTCCGCCGTTGAAACGTGTCACACTAAAGCCGCTGGTTCACTGTCCAGATCATTCATTTTACTGGCGTGCGGTGGTGGGTGGCGAACCTATTTGTTTATTCACAGCTGCCAAAAGGATGTGTTACGAGTCACTTATATAGTACGAGTAGGTTACGCTGACTAGGTCGTTTCTTATCAGCTATTTAGTTTTAAGATGTTTTTATGGTCTTATTTTTTTGTCGTTTTTTTTTATAATTTCTTATGCTTCTGATTGTTGCGGGTAATTTCAGTCTAATTATTTTTATATTACTTATATTTAGATACGTACCGGGGTATACGCGTGCTCATAGTGAAAAATAAATCATTTTATACAGAAGTTAGTACCTAAGTAATAAAAGATGACTTGACTATTGAGGATGTATTGGAAATTTTAAATTAGTGTTTTTGTTTGATAAAATTATCTCCTAAATAATAAGCAAAGCAAATTAGACCCCTGGAGGTGACGTGATGTCCTACTTTTCAATAATTAATAACCGCCACATATTACAAGCACAAATAAATAGCCAATAAGATAAGATAAGATAAGATAAATATTTAACATTTAATAATATCAAACTTTTTACAGAGTGGGTCAGTTATCTACTCGTAGAATATTCTATACGGTGACAGAATTACCTGAACCGTGCTTAATCACCACAATCAACGGAGTTCTTATTTATATTGAGTCTCAGTGTGCGCCTTTTATTAAAGCGAGCAAAAATTCAAATCCCAGTGCCGCATATGCGATAGTGCAGTAAGAAATAAAAGTTCGTGTTGCAATTAATTCTATAACTTAACGCCGTTGAATTTTATCGTCGTTTCTAAAACTGTAACAGTTTATTTAAAAATACTCTTAGTCGCTTTTGTTTCTGTTAAGTTTTCTTTATGTAAGTGAGACTAAATAAATTTGTTTATTATTAGATTATAAAAAAAATATTTATTAATAAAGAGTTATTTTCGTCATATCCAGTGAGAAAGGCAATACATCTAAGCTATAGGTGTTTAATACTGAACTCCGGATATGACTTATATTTAAATAAATGTATTATTCACAATTTACTTGTAATAAAATATAATTGTAATAAAAGATTTTACATTTCATAAGTCTTACGTTCAAAATTATATTTTATATTTATGTATGTATTTATTTTCGGGGAGTGCTCTGAAGAGTTGTTCGGACTAATACCGCCCACAGATTTTCGCCATCGCCCAACGCGACAAAACCTCCACCCTCATTATTTAAACAGTTGGCGCTCCACCACTGTGCGCTTCTCCAGAAGTTTTATACCTCGCACAATGAATCTGTGGAACAATTTGTCGCATACGGTATCTCCGGACCGATACGACATTCAAGCCTTTAAGAAAACGGCGTATACCTTCCTTATAGGCCGGCAACGCACTTGCTGACCCCTGGGTTGCAGGTGTCCATGGGCGACGGCAGTTACTTACCACCAAGTGACCCGTTTGTTTACCCCCTATTTAAAAAAAAAGAAACCTTCAGTACTGTGAATTGGCTGCTATTAAGAAAGAAATAAGTTTTTTTAGGTTGCATTGGCGTTAGAGGTTTGTTTGTTATCTCTGTGATATAACAGAAAAATAATTTAGTTATCCAACGCGTCTATTCATAGATGTAATGGTCAAGCTGAATATATGAGACCAATGAGACCTTTTCGGTGGTACTGATTGGAAGTTTTCCAAGAAATATTTTTTTGTACGAAAAATTGTTCCAAATATTTGACTTCATTTACTAGAGATTCATCGAGTACCAAAAATTTCTACCGCCGACGAATTGAACAAAGCCATTGTGTACTACGTTCCATAGACAGAATATTTCTGGATCGGAAATAGTTTATTTTGCGAACAGTTGGATATTTTTCCTTTTGATAAATTCTTTTGCAAAGCAGGTTTTATATAAAATAATACAAGTTTTATTCGGGGCGCTGTGGTGTTGTATTACTACAATAATAATTATTAAATAGTAGTTTCTGATGTGATTGTTTTTGTTAGAATGTTTATTTAATTAAAATGAATTACCCGACAACGTTTCTATTAATTTTTGAGGTTTAAAATATAAATATTGCTATATTGAAGACGAGATATTTGTAAAGTCTAAAATAAAAGTCAATACCGATACAATCATTACCATTTCTTAGAAAAGCGGTTTAAACCAAAGTTGAACATAGTAAGGAATCTGATGGGTTGAGTAAAAATTTGTAACAGAAATATATTTTATTTACACTGCTGACTTCGTACAATATTTACGAAGCGACCTGAAGTAAGCCGGCATTGAACTGCGCAAAACGAAAATATTACCAAGAATAATGTCACGTTGTATCAGTTATGGAATTTGTCCCGTGAGCTCGCTACCCGCTGGAAACTCACGTACCGCGACTAAAATATACTTAACGGTACATTAAGAAAAATATCGCGGTGACATTAAAACCTTTCCAACGTTATATCCAATGTGACTAAGAAAAATATTACTTCACTTTTTCCACAGATAATTATTAGTTTCAATTATTTAATTTATTTATAAACCAATTTAATTGAGCTTAATATAAAATTTTCAAAGCAAAGGACAAACTAATAAAATCAAAGCTGTGTACCTATTTCTTACTATCGACTAATCACTATGCAATGATAAAAAATACTCAAGACTATTTTTAAATTTGAACGGCTTCTAAACAAGGTTCCGTTTTCATTAAATCAGAATGAAAATAATTTCATACAAATTCCTAATTGACAGATGAGGCACATTTCCTTTACGTAAGCATTTTCATATATCCGATTCAAGTAAGTATATATTTGGTTTAATTATTTCTTTATATGAAACGACTGAATACTTACAAGACATAGAAGTGCAGAATCAAGTTAATGATATTCATAATGCAAAAGGTCTCAAGGCTTTTGCGAATGAGTCTGCATATTCAGTTGAATATTAAAAAGGTGACGGATGCTTATGATTCCACCATGAACTCCAGTACCTAATGATCAGTATAGTCTAGGTCAAGTTGTAATTGGATAGGCCACGAAATTGCGTTCCTTAAATATTATCCTCGCAAACTAGAGACCTATATTGGAAAATGATTTCATTTAATTACTTGATGAAATTTTGTCCATGCTTTTCCCGGAATAGAGTCCATCAAGCATGTCCCATGTAAAAGAGCATAATATGATTCAAACGGCTAAATCAGGGGGTTAAATAGCATTTTTGCTTGTCAGTTTTTATGCCACGTGCAATAGTTATGACGACCGGCTGATTACGGTATAGCGCAGCGTATAGGCACGGCTAAATGCCCTGGCCGCCGATGGGCAGCAGCGTCGGCGGTGCGAAAAGATGTGCCCTGCAATCTCCAACGCTCATGCCCAGCATGGAGATTACGGGCATAAGCCCCCTTTTGAGGGAGGCCTATGTCCATCAGTGGACTGAGATAGGCTGATGATGTAATAGTTATGAGATTAGATTTGTATGCCGGTAATAGAAGACCGATTCATATATAAACAATAAAAGATAAAGTAATGTAAGTAATATTAATGATATTAAATAATTTATATATGTACATACAAAGGTATTATTAATGAGTGATCTAAGTAACATAAAACAAGCTCAAATATAAGATTGGAATATATATGGATATAACTAAAAAGCTGTTCTAAATTCAAAGATTGCTTCGCAATAAATGCAAAGGCAGAAGTAGATTCGAAGCGCAAATGTTTATTCTTTGTGTAAGTAGTTTCCGACGAGTGACTGCAGATTGCTGATTGCATATTTTGAATTAGTCTGCTGTGCGCAATTCTTCTTGAGTCGTTAGGTGTAGTGAGTATAAACCATTTTAATATAATCCTCTTATGTATTCGTTTCAGGAATTCTATAGACGGATATGGCTAATCCATTGTTACGTCACACATTCGCGATCTCGTTAGAATTATTTTTCTTTATTATTAGAATAACCATACATTACTAGCCTCCCTTTTGAATAGAAATTCTGATATGGTCACAATAATTAATGTTCAGCTTTATCATCAACCCATTCATTGTCCCAACATTGGAAACTGGTCTCCTCTTGAAAAGACCATTGTAAATTATCGGTCGATTAAGTATCAATCAACTGTACACCTAAATAAAATTGTACTTTAATAGAATATGGTGTTTCCGATAAGTATGTCACAATAAATTGCATTGGCGTTTAAGTCACAACTATCGTGTGTTTATCTTAAGCGTTTCTTATATGTACAGGTTGTATTTCCAAGTTCTGCGTTTTATACATACATAGTTTTATATATACATAGTTTTGTGAGGTTGTTTCCCATTATCCTGTCTTGGCCCAACGGCACACAACAAAGATTAAATGTTTAAATAAGTTTATTTCTGCTTTGATCTCGGAGAATATATTAAATGTGTCTGAAACAACAAAGTACCCACGTATCGTTTTGCTTGTGGCGAGGAAATTGCATTTGTTGAACATGTTGTCTTATAGCGAAACAAACTACTAAGAATGCTATTCGTACTATAACTACTACGATAAATATCGTAATTAATGAACGAAGGTTATCTCATTTAATATTGACTTTATATTATATTTACAAGTTAATATTAATTTACACGTCCTCGTTTTGGAATATGACGGGATGAAAACGAAAGGAAACAGAAGGGCTTTGACTACTTGTTTCGGGTTTCAGGATTTTCTGTCGCCACTTGTATCTTGTAATACTCGGCAATAGAGCTCTAGCTAAATGAATTCTCACCCCTTTGTTAATATCGAAGTAGTTGGAAACTTCGCGGATCTGTCTTATCCAAATTTTCATACAATATTATCAGTTTAATTTTGAAGCTTTACAGAATTTGTAATTAAGACATACTTTTTATTAAACTGGGGTAAACAGACAAGATAAACTGGTTTATGATGTTCATTTATACTATATACTGATGGTAGTTCTATCAATCTAGGATTTTCTCAGTAACCTGTGTCCAATGATGGTCCGGGTTACAACTAAATAGGTAGGTACTTATGAAGTATAATTACCGTTACGATAAGTAACTTTACAGAAACGTAATATAGCAAAATCTTCTAAATATTCACTGTACTGCCTCTCCATACTAATGAATTGAATTCAATTTTAATTAGAATTCATATAACAGTCATGACGGCCTGAGCTATGTTTAACATATTTCAATTTTAAGTTGTGTAAGAAACCACAACGGACCCAAAATTAAAATTGCAATGATACAATACAAATAGTCGAATTGAAATTTCTAATTGGCAATGCTAACCTTCTTTAATTTTATGAGAGTAAATGTCATATTGGAAAATACTGCACTTGTAAGTAAGATTGACGTTAATACAACGGTCATTCTAAGAGGCCCACCACGTTATACATTTAATATAAAATACTAGAGTTTCTGTTAATGTTTATAATGTTTAGAATGATATAACCGGATTGAGTAACTGGCATGGGCGCGGACGTGGGTAGATCAACATCAAAATACACGACGTAGGACGATTTTAATTTGACAGCCGAATAAGCGGCTTATGTCCATACAACCTTTATGATCTCCGGTCTTCTTGGAAAAGGTTCAGTAACGAAGCCGATCAAAGCTACAATTAAATGGGCCACCATTGTACGTAACAACTTTTTGTACAAAATCCATATTAATTTAAAGGGAAGCCGTCTATTCTATATCTGATGTCTATTTTCGTTTTAATATCAATCAATATCAATGTGACTTTATTAACATAAATATAGACTAATCAAAATTTTATTCGACGTGATTGTATAACGATTTCATTGTTGAGTATATAAGATTATATGTTTTTGAACACTAATTGCTTAAATATTTTTATTAATTTAATCTGCATTCTCTAACTGATAAAATCGTTATCATACCCATGTGCACTAGAGGCAATTATAGAGTACTGTCGAATTTAAGATATAGAATGAAATGCGTTGGAAATATCGTTATAGAATATCTGATGCCTCTCAAGAAGTGCGGCTACATGTGATTTTTATCAACTGAAAGTTATTTAGCACCCAGCGCCTAAGAACGTGCGCGATGTCTGCAGGAATGCAATGTGGCCTCCTTCAACGCTTTCACGTTCTTACAGAACCAATGCTAACGTAGCAGACAAATATATTTTTTATTTTATTTTAAAAGGCAAGGCAAACAGGCAGGCCGCCCACGTGATGTTAAGTGGTCACCGTCGTCTATAGACATCTGCAATATCAAGAGCTACCAAGGTGTTGTCTGCCTAAAGTACTAATTTCTAAAGGACCTTTAATTAAACTAGCTTTTGCCCGCGGCTTCGCTCGCGCGGAATTTGGTTTGCTAATTATAGTTCGTGGACAGGGTTCGTGTATAACATTTTTATACTCATGATGATAACTTCGAAATCAAATGTGCATAATTAAATTATACCTGTTTAACGACTTGACCAATTTTAATGATGTAAAGGCAAAAAATTCTCCACTTGAAATTATCTCGATGATGAAATACTTTAACTTCATAAGGATTCATGATATAATATGACAAAATACATCTAAAGCATTTGGTGGTTAATAATATTTAAAATATAGAAACGCGTTTTATAGCTCTTTTATACCTAACCAAACCGCCCCCGCACACCGCGCGCCTGGGCCGCGCTCACGCG
>DWMG01002034.1:0-13940 GCA_018244855.1 Elbella merops | reverse complement strand
CAAGTGCAACTGCCGATCGGGAGGTCCCGGGTTCGATTCCCGGGTCGAACACTACAAAATTTTCTACTTTAAATTTTCTAGTAGTGGTTCGGAGTCTGGATATGTGCCCGATGAATGGCAATAGGCTCACCGCCTATTTCATAGTGGGACGTAAACGTAACCGGTGAAACGTGGGAGTGTTCTGCATTCCGCTGCCGACCCTTCGGGGATTACAGGCGTGATGTTACGTTAAATTAAATGGCATAATAATAATAATAATAAAACATTTATTCGATCTCACAATAAGGTCGAATAATAGAAACATGTCTGTGACCAACTTTGAATAGGCAGATAGTAATTGTTAGTCTTAATTTAATTCGGCTTTATTAATTGTATCAATGTTTATCAGCCTTGTTATAGGTAATACTAACCTATGGTAGGCTCATCGCCTATTCCAAGGGACGTAAACGTAACCGGTGAATCGTGGGAGTGTACTACACTCCTCTGCCTACCGCTTCGGGGATTACAGGCATGATGTTACTAACCTATGGTCCCATTATTAACTTATAGATACTAAATAATACTAATAGCCTTGCCCAGTCTTGTTTGGGATTATTTTTTTATCTCATGGCGCTGCCCATGGAAATCAAAAATACTACTACTTGTGACTGTTTAATTGTTTGCTATTCTCCTGTCTTAAAAATGTTGTTCCAACTGATAAGTTGTGATTGTGATAACAAAACAATACTAATGTTAAAGAATAACCAAAAAATAAATAAAACTGTTACGTAACTTAACTGTTAAATATATAGTAAATTAACATTAAGTAAAAGAAATTATGGCCTGATTATCAATTTGATGGCCACGACGTCGTAACTGCAGAAACATGTTTATTCCCGACGTTTCTGGGGTTTTGTGGAACATGTTAGTTTAATATGTAGTTTGTCACCTTAACTGTTGAGTCGGATGTTGTGGAATTGAATCCCAATAACGTTTGTTTTATTAATAAGAAATGATCTCCATATATAAATGTATTTAGTAATATTTGTCAGTTGTCTGCTCATTGTATAAGCGCTGCCTCGTTTGGTACCGAATGACCGTGTGTAATTGACGGAAGATATTTATTTTATATTTTCATACATTGGCACCAGAAATACAAGCTATTTTGTTGAAATTCGTTTTAAAAAAATTCTACCTTATCGGTACATTGTTATAAACGCAACATCCATTTAACAGAGTTCTTTATTATTAGATTAACATTTATTAATTTTATGTTATTATGTGTTCAACATTACATAATAACACGCCTGTATCTCCCCGAAGAGGTAAGCAGAGGAGTGTAGTACACAACGGTGTTTCACCACTTGCGTTATGCGTCCCATCATGAATAGGTGATGAGCCTATTTCCATACACCGGGCACAAATGTATACTCGGAGCTGAAATTTTTATTAGAAAATCTAAGAATATCTAACCAACAAATCCGTGCCAAGGTGACTTTCGGTGGTAAATCGAGTACTAAATACAGCGACAAACTTTACCAAGTTATGCGAATCAAATTATATTATGTCGTCAGATCCCTTTGGCGTCTCTCGGGAATTCCGTAACTGCAAAGTTTACCGTTTGTATAACAAGTATATTATAGACTCAAAACGACGGCCTCGCATGAAATTAGGAAGTGCTACAATTATATCGCAAAGCGAATCGTGTACTTTTGGATGTTATGAATAGCTCAAAAATCTTGACACAATTCTAAATTTCGACATATAAAGTGAATCTGTTGGGTCTGAAATCATAGACAAGCCGCTTTACAGAATTAAAAAGTTTGAGTCGTTTGTTTATATATAACAATCATCATCATCATGACCAGCCCTTTTTATCGGTCCAAACGTCTTCACGAGATTTCGCTCAACATGAGAAAGATGGAAAATATTATAAAGAACGTAGGGCGTAGGGCGTAGGGCGTAGCTTTCTTACATTTACCGTTTAATCAAAATTAAATTTTAGACAGATACATAAGTAAATAAAGTTATAATAGATATTTATTAAGATTCGGACGAAGATTTGTTTAATTTGATTAACATACAACGTGATATCCAATTTAGTCAACTGTTGTAACAGAAAATACTTGTACGCAAACACATGTCCTCGATATTTTGTCGCTATTGCTTCTCTATATAAAATATTTATGGTCTTAATGTTTATGGTATTTAATTTAACAACTCAAAACTCAGACTAAATACAGAAAACTAATTAATAAACTTGTTATCACAATTACACCACAAGCTTTGGTGCTTCTAAGCGAAGTCTTTGCCACATGTAGGCCGGCAAACACAGAAATATCCTGACAATGTTGAAACGCACGAAAGGCAGAAAATCTAGCAGCTTACGTACGCATGTTTACCGCAGAGGTGCAAAGTGTTGTACCAAAATCCGGCGTCACCCGAACAAAATCTAGGCGTCATGATTACACGGAGACAGCAAATTACGCGAAGGAAGCGAGCAAATGAAGCGAGAATACGATTATTTTGTTCGGGGACTTGCGAAAATTTATACGAAATGTTCGCTTTTACTTAACTGTAGGGTAAGACTGCAGAAAAGAAGAAATCGAGAGAATTTTTATGTTCCTTAGCAAGCTTTTGATTCTCAGCATGGTTTTTAAACAGATAGGCAATTCTTATAGACACAACAACAGAGAAGTCTTTAACAAATATCGACACAGATGTAGCAGTTCTAACCTAAGTGTACAGGTATCAGAGTGACTCTTACATAAGCTCGACGTAGGTTATTTGTTCTAGAAAGTCTCGGTTAGTATTTCTTCATGTGATGCTATTAGTCGTGTATATTCCAGTACATATCAGTACCGCTCCGCTTGTCACTGTACAGCTCTCAAGAATCACCAAACGATGCAAATGAGCATTCTGTTGTGGTTCAGGTCGGTCTGCATTTGTTTATTTGTCGCATAATTTGCCATTTTCTTGTTTCAACGAATTTCATTATATTATTTATGATTCGAGTTCCGTCAGTGTTTTGCATTTTTCTACTTGAATATTCAATGGCGTGGTCATTATCCTTATTTCGCTTCTTCAGAGTATGCATAAGTTTATTTTTTAATATGACATACTTTGGGACTTTTAGCTCTGGCCAAATTATAACGAAATTTTGAGGGTATATTTCGTCAAGCTATGTTTAGATTACTGTAATTTGTCGGTGATCACTGTAATCTTAGATATCTCTTCGTTACGTTGGCTATGATATAGTTAATAATCGACCATTTTCTAATTGCTTATAGATATCAACTTTTGAAACTTAACAATATTGCTTATAAATAATAACAGAAACTTTCTTTTATGTTTAAATTCGTTCGAAGCCGTCTGTGATAAATACCAACTATAAAAATATTTGTGGTTGACATTTTGTTGTACACATATATGTAATATAATATGTTGTATAATATATATTTTAACAAACGAATTGTGAAGTAAAAAGCTTACATTCTTAACTGATATTACTCAAAAGTGCAACCAAGTAACGAGTGACCTGAAACAACAAATCAACATTTTGATTATTCGTCACAGATGTAACAAAGACACCTTCATCTTTCCTAAGTACAGATTCTTAGTTATTATAAGTATCTACTTTCCAGGCAGTATTTTGGGCGTACGTTTAGAACCGGTTATATTTTCGCTTATCTTAAGTCGCTTTAGACGTTCACCTCCCGACCTCCACGGTGCTATTACTTGGAAGACTTTGTCAGCAATTTTACCCCTAGCCCTGAGTGATTTGGAAATGTGTGAGGTATGATGGATGGATTCGGCAGAAAAACTCGCGCGGATTGCGTTGTACACGACGGTAATACATTTCGTTGCCGATGTCAATTTGGTTACGATTTGCATGTTATTATTGAAGGAAACGGTTACACATGTGTATCGATAGTATAGAATGAAATATTAATGTATGTATGTGGCATCAAAAGCCTACAAAGGCAGAAACATATGTTCGTGTCTGTATAATTTGACAAATACACACATACATTTAATCACGCCAAGTTTCTTACGGGGTAGGCGGAGAGCACGGAGTGCCAAATATCTCTATCCTTGCAGACCTGTCGTAATTTTCTACATTCGTCACTCTTTTCATACACGCACGCCGGCTTCAGATTTGACAAATACTTGACAACGTATGAGACACAGATGTTACATTTTGTCAGCCTAGAATTTTTAGGTAAGTCTCAAATTAAGATGCTTGGAGATTATCTTGAAATTCTCAACTACTGAACGAATGAGACAATGAAACCAAAATATACTTAATAAAATAACAATAAATAAATATACTATACTATTAATACTGATACCGAACCGCTGCAGGCTGCAAAAGAAAAATTGTGTTTCCGCGACATAGGTACCCAATAAATCGTCCTCAATTTATGAGCGCCGTGAAAACGAAACATTCATTAGCTTATATAATACATGCACCCTTATAGAATGGTTCTGACAATTATCTATTGCCTTTTTTGAACTCCAAAACAACCCTAAGCTTAACAAAAATCGGCAAAAAGATGCATAGTAGGTATTTAGCTATACCAATAACTTTGGCGATTTTTCATCAACAGTCCCTAGTTCTGTGCATCGTAATGCACATCAATCAGCAGTTCCTGTAACAGTTTGATGAAACCTCGAAGGATTTATCATATACATTGAACTGTTGGATAGAGTAATGTTACCAGCGATACGCTGAGCAATGCCGATGCTGCGACCTCTAGGATACAAATGTATTCTAATTCTCGACAGATAGCTTCAGGGTGAAATCGGTGTACCCTGAAGTTATAATAAATAAGTAGAGTTTTATACTTCTAAGCATATTCACTGCCTGCCCTGTTTGGTGGAGTGGTCGCAACCGTAAGAACTGTTCAAAAGGTTTTGAATTCGATATCCGAATCAGGTATTGTTGGGTTTGTCTATCTAGAAATTCCCAGTATTAGCTATAAGTCTTAATTTGTAATCGATATCAGACAATAGGTTCACCTCGTATTCCGTGATAGAACGTAAACGTAACTGGTGAAACATGAGAGTAAATTCCACTCCTCAACCTACCTTTCGGGTCATTATAGGCGTAATGTTATGTTAAAAATATCCGTCATAAAACAGGTGAGATCAGTGTGATACGTAGCCTTATTAGCATACCAAAGAATAAGGCTCTTATCTCCAAGATGTTTAATAAAAAGATCTTAACGGAATACTCAAGTAACGCAGCCCAAAGGTTTCAAGAGATAAGCTAATGAGGCTGTTGAAGTAACTTTTGCTTATACATACAAGTAATTGGCTGCGGTGTCGCTTGCAAAATGTTTTTGGTACAGATGGCGATTTCGGGTTAGTTATTGTGTAATCGGATTTTATCTGAAATTATTAAGTAAACGCAACACCACGTCTGTAATCCCCGGAGGGATAGACGGAGAACTTTGGTACGGTTCCACTTTTCACCATTTATATTTTACGTCCCATGAAAACCTATTCCATTCCTACCTATTAAGCCTGGTGCACAGAGCACAGACCCAAGCTCCGAGTCACTACTAGGAATTTTAAAGTTTAGAATTATTTAATTTTGTTAATAAGGAATTAATTTGAATGTAAATAGCATTCAAGAAAATTACTATAAAAGACACAATACAGGAAATAGTCATTATTAATATTAAACGATCAATGAATAAAACATTTTTTTTTTCTTTTTCTAGCATTTCCTTTTTCCACTGTTAGAACACGAGTCACCTCTTAGAATGAGAGAGTTAAGGCCACAATCTACCATGCTGGCCAAGTACAGGTTTACAGACTTCACGCGCTTTGGATAGTCACGATTTCACTAGGTTATTATAACCGGAATTTTATTGAACATAAATGTTCATGACTCGTAAGGATTCTTCGATAAGAAGTATTCAGTATAGATTACACATACATATATTCTGAAATTTAAAATTTAATTTTGTTTTTGATAATAATTATTACACAAAGTGGCTGGCAGTGGTTGGATGCGAAGAGCTGACTAAAGATAAATTCCAAGACAAAGGATTAGCGCACACTCCCCCTTACCGCAACAATTTCCGTTTGATTAAATCTTGTTATCTCCCACCGATATCGCTTATGGGATCTAAGTTACATTCAGCTCAATAATTTACACAATTTTATGCAGTGTTTACTCGCATCGTTCAGTGGGTGGTGACCCCAATGAGACGTAGGGTTGCGTGCAGGTTGTAGGGACGTTAAGTGGGTTTATCGTTAATATATTGAGACCACGTTTTAACTCGACACTGAATGAATTATATACAAAATGAAAAAAAAGTAAATATTTAATTTCACTTACATCTAAAAAAACTAAATTAGTGTTATGACCTTAAAACAAACAACAACCGATATTTTTCGACAGAACATTTCCACAAATACCATTTCAGAACAACCAAAAATCCTTTGTTTACACACTATACAAAAATTGTAACAGAGAATCTCGCGGGTTAACAAATAGGTGCGTTATTATTGACGTCCACTGAAACAGCAAACCGCTTCTCCTTGCATTCCAATATAAAACGTCGTATTTCTTAACCCATTTATATCTGTCAGTGTCTCTAGACGGAACAAACACTGAGCCTGTTGTTGGCTGTGGAATAATGGCCCGTATTGCGGAACAATAGAGGCGAGCAAAATAAGAGTGGATAAACAAAATACGTCAATGTCAATCGCAAGCTCATTGTTGAGTGGCATCGAATTGTTCGGTTTGAAGGCGACTTTGAGTTTATTAATTGTGAAATTAGTTGAGAGAATTAAATATTTGAGGTAAATATCAACATATTGTATTACAACTTGACAAAATAAACCATTATTGAAAAGTATTCAAACAGAAGTCTGTAGAAAAATCATACGGATATTATATAATGAAATTAAACGTAAACAATATTTGCTGTAATCTTACATAAATCTCATTCAATGCGTTACGTTAGGCAAAAGCAAATATTAAAAAATGCAACATTTGTCAAAACGACGTGGCATTATTCCCAAAGTCGGGTAACGCGACGCGTCAGTCTACATAATAACTCACGGACACAAGTTACCCTCAGTTGTCGTATCAACAGCTTCGTGAGATGCTTTTGTAGAACGTACGTCGAGCTGCCTCTTGGGTTATCTCACACAAAAAATACATTCCAGAAACAAAAAAACGTCATTTATAGAAGAGACAAAAAAATTAACTGGCGCGTCGGTGTAGTGGTTAGTGAGCCATCGATGCGCCGGGGCTCGCAGGTTCGATTCTGACCCATATCATTTGTATAATGAGCTCAAGTATTTATTCTCTATCTGGACATATAGGTATATATTTATATGTATATGATTTTGTAGTTCATCAGCCGTCTGATTACCATAACACAATGGATGGATGCAGCAGATGGCCGTATATTATGGAGAACTCCCAAGATATTATTATTGTTATGAATTAGACAAGAATTATTGTTATGAATGCTTATCAAGGTGGTGTAAAATAATAATTCGTCAGTATCAGAAAATGTAGCCCAAAACCTGTATTAAAGTATCCACGGGAACGAGAAAACAGTAGAAATATTGACACCTATGATAGTATTATTTTCATGTGTTCTTGGATAGTCAAAATGTGTATTAGATATAGGCTGCTGAATTCTGAGAGGCCAGGACCGGAAGGAGTGGCGCCGATAAGGGAGGTAGATATCCCTTATTATATATCCAAAGACATGATGATGATGTATTAGATTGGTTTCTTATTATTAATAAATATTCAGCATGAGGTATATGGGTAATTAATATAAGCATTATTTAATATAAGCAGTATTTAATATAAGCACAAAAGGTTCGTAAACAACAACAATCACAAAATATTACGACCTTAGTAACAAACTGGCATTAATGTAACTAGATAGGGCAGCTTTTCAAACTCTGGAACATAATCTCGGTTAAAAATAATGTCGTAAGATTAGGGAGTAACTTTGAGACTGAGGTCTAGTTTGCGTCAAACTGACTTCTAAATTACCGCCTTTTGTGCACTTTCCCTCTCTTCAGTTTATTATTGTCTCTGTTCTTAATCTTTTTAATCTACAAGAAAGAATAATTGTATTGTATTCTAGGTTGTCTAATATAAATATATTGTTTTTGACTATCTACTGCATATTTAATAGCCAGGTTTATAAAACTCGGAGTGACGTAGATAAATTCTAGTTTCGTTAAAATATTGGGACGCAGGCAGCCTCACTTCTGAATGTATGAATAAATTGGTAAACTATTCTGAGTACACTTGAAATTGCTTACTAACCCATTTATATCCTACACCCGGAGGGTTCCTATTTCATATCCACTTTTATGTATATTTTATCCTTGCAAAAAAATAATCCGTTCTGAGGGTGGGACTGAATACCGTAGACAAAACTTTATCCTAATGTGTATAGATGCACGGTAACGTCAAGCTTGTATCTCTTCATAGGGGTAGGAGAAGTGTAGTACAAAAAAATTGAAATGGAGTGGAGTAGAAATACAAGTTAAAAAAACCCCATTTCGCCCGATCTGAAGATCGAACCTATTCGATGGCCAGCCACGCTTGCGACCACTTGACCAACTATATAGTCAATATATAGATGCAGCGTACCTTAGAATTCAGTCACCTTCTTCAGAGGTCCCGCAGTCAAATTCTGATACCTCTTAGGAAAAACAGATGGATTCCAAAAAGTTGTTTGTTTTTAACCGTAGAGGAAAACATCGCCAGGAATACTGCACATTCTAATATTCTTTAAAATTCTTTCTAAGACGTGGGAGTTCTGCTAATTTGCACTTGGCCAATGTAGCAGACTACGGTCTTAAAAATGTAATTCTGAAACTAGACCGGGGTCCAGCACTGGAACAACAAAACGTTTCATTACAATGCAATAGCGACGTGGCTTTGTTAAAGATTATTGTATCAACCATTGGGTTGTTACTATGTTATCTTAATTATCTATGCAAAAGTTACTCAGTGTGTCATGATTTCAAATCGAATGAATATAATAAATAAATTAATGAATAATTTACTGTAAATACTTAAGTGTCAATGCTTAAGCACTGTAGCACTGTAGCGACTTTTTTCAGAACAAATATTTTGTTTTTTTTCGTTTATGCATTGCCGAGCATATTACATGTACATTTGATATACCTCTTTTCTCTTTCCAGATAGTTTTCCTCAATCTATTTTCTAATAAGGTATTTCATTCAAGTCTTAATATTACGTTACGAATGAAATATTTCTGTACGAAGTGTGAAACTCTCAAGTTCCAAACTTTCTTGTCGTTAATTGAAATGTAATGTATTTTACATTGGTGGATGTTTCAATTAATCTCAATACACTCGAGTTGAAGCTCTGCAATTGTACAATTAATTGTACACGTTGAATTCTTAAGAGATTTGGTGATAAGAAAGTATTATAGGGGCATACGCAAAGTGGCTGGCAGCGGTTGGATTCGAAGAGCTGAAGACTGGGATCAGTGGCATGCTATAGGACAGGTCTATGTCCAGCAGTGTACGGGAGTAGGCTGATGATATGGGCATCTAAATATAATATTAAGTTTTTATACCCATATATTTATTTATGGCTTTATATTCATTGTTTAATTATTTATTAACTGTGAATAAACTGTGTGCTAAAACTGTGAATTGGACTGAAGTTCTTGGTGACTTAACAAATCTCCAGGATAAAATTGTTACCATTTTTAACGCGAACGAATTGACATTGGAGCCTTTAAACGATTAATTTTTTTACGTTTTGTTTTTCTTACGAGTACAGAGTTTACACTTATTAAAAGTGGTCGAATGTAGACTATATACCAGCTCTACTGTCACAGCCCTATTACACTTACAAACCATTAAATTTATTACCAACTAACTCAATCTGTATAAAGAATAACACTTCTGCTTCTATAATACTCTTCCAGGTTAATTTCAGATATCCATAAAGTGTGCAAACTCCATTACTATCGTTCAGCGCATAAACTTTCTTATATTCTATATAATTTTTCTGCTGACCTGTGCACTGTACCGATTCATTTTTCTATATGCATTCAATAAAGAAGCCTAAAGCGAAGTGGTTGTTTTTTTGAACGAACCCCCAACATCACGGCATCTATCATATAGGTATTGCGGATATCTAGTGGCCGCTTGTGGCAGCTACTGTCCCGTTTTATTTCTGATTTCAAATAACAACCACCACCACTAAATGAGCACAGTTGTAGCATTGCTATCTAGTGAAAAATATCGGGTTTGTAGAAGATACTAAACAGCACTACTATATCAAACGAATTAGAATATATTTTCTGCACAGTAACAGTAATATCACGAAAAATATGTTTTAAAGACTGTCATTCTGGGAAGTATAATATTTTCAAAGCATATACGAGTAAGATGATACCGATTGTCTGCGAACGTGTTATTTCAGTGTGATGTCTGAATTTCAAAAATGTCTCATTATGTATGGATTCGTATAGAGCTTCGTTTCTTGTTTCAGACATATAATAATATTATTTCTTTTAGTTCGATATTTTTATCATTATAACGTCACTACGGAGGGTTGTTTAGGGGATCAGCAGAGAGCATCGAGAGCTAAGTTGCAAAGGCGATCGCTAAGCGATACATCCTGGGTTCAACCTTCGAATCGGGCAACGTATCTGTCTTGAAACTCCCAATAATTGCCCGTGTTACTGCAGACTCTGTGGTCAGGATTTGCACCCCGTGTATGTCATTAGATTCACTTCCTCTACCTACCTCTTGTGGAAATATAAGCTTGATGTACTCTTTGGTGTCACCCCCTTTATCTTTTTATGTAGCTGTAAAAAGTTATTTTAATGTTAAAATTAGTCTGTTTTTGTATATTTTACGGAAACCGTTCTCGTTCATCATCATCATCATCTTCATCATCATCAGCCTATCTCAGTCCACTGCTGGATATAGGTCTGCCCCAATGAGCGCCATCGAGCCCGGTCCTCGGCTTGTCGCATCCAGCATCTGCCTGCAGCCTTTCGCAGATCGTCATCCTACCTTCTCCTTAATCGCTTTGAAAATCTTATCTTTTAAGTCTCGTATTTCCGTTTTTACTGTAATTTATGTCTTAGGCAACTTCCTGGTACTTTTGCTTTGAAAGCCTACACAGGACTTAAGACTTAAGTGGTGGATATTAAAATATATATATAAATTGCAATTTAAAATAATCAGCAGCATTTAATATATGAAGCAGCGATAGCCTAGTGGTTAAGAATTCAGCCCCTCACTCCGGGGGTGCGGGGTTCAAATCCATGGCGCGCACCTGTTTACAAAAGTGCCTTTTAAATTTAAATATCACTTGCTAACGGTGAAGGAAAACATCGTGAGGAAACCTGCACACCTTAGCATTTACAAAAAATATATATTTTTTCTAAGTTGTGTGCAGTCCGCCAACCCGCACTTGGCCAGCGTGGTAGACTATGGCCTTAACGATACGAGACGAGACCCCTATTCCAACAGTGGAATGATAATGGGTCGATTATTTAATTTATTTAATTTATTTAATTGCAATTTAATGTCTCATAATTTTTATATTCGATATATGAGTAACTATTCAAATTACGTACAGCGGGATATCATAAATTATCCAATGTTGTTATTGGAACAATTCTGTCCGTAAACAGCTACTTGTGAAGGCCGTTCGCTTCCCCAGAGAACGTTGTCACAATGGTCCCTATTGATCACGAATTAGAGTGCAAAATGGACCGACGGTGTGGGTGTAACTGTAGCTTAGGTCCATATTCTGGTTTAAAGTGTTCTTCAAAAGGTCGTCTTTCGGAATCGCGGTTGGCCCAATCGTCATTATCAGCAATTTATGTGGGTACAAGTGTCATTTTATTACGCCACGAATCCTCGCCATCTTCTGTTCCTGATTTTGATGCGTTTTGGTCTGAACGATCGTTGTCTAGGTCGCCTCATTTAGATATAAATGGATTGTAGGACGTCACACATCTAGGTCACTTTTCTCGTGAATGATACCTATTTTAACGAAAATATGAAACAAGTGAAGAAACAATCAGTCGCGATAAGACATTATTTATATGACTTACAGTATATAGTATATCGTACAATGTTTTACTAATAATAGATAATAATAGATAATAATAATAATAATTATTATTATTTGGCTACTTTTATTATGCATAATCACTATAATAATATCTGTCTCTTCGAATATTACTCGTACAATATAAAGTTTTTTTAAGTTTTTTATAGATAATTATGTATACAATACATTAGAATATTTTACAATATCGTATTATACTTAATTACGTATTATATTTAATTATACAGAATACGTAGGGAGTCCATTGCTGTTACAATAGGAATGGGCTTACTAAGTATTCCTTTATGGGATGTACAACGCAACTGGTGAAACGTGGGAGTGTACTAAATTCTTCTGCCCACCCCTTCGGGGATAACAAATGTAATGTTACGTTTATTTCTTCTACATATAAAATTTAACATACAAAAACGAATCTTTTGTTTACTTGTAATTTGCTCCTTCTCGAATGAAAGAAGTGACGTTTCGTACATTATTTTGAAAAAATCTTGGCTTCTTTTAACAATAGATAAGAAATTTCAATAAAATTAAACGAGCAAATTGCTGTATTAAAATAAAAAATATGTTAAATTGAACTAAAAACTGACTACAAACTTAACATATTGTGTTTATTCAAGTGTTTAAAATAGGTCATGTTCCTTATGTGTATATAAAACATAACGCATATAAGTATTAACGTCAAATGAATATCTTTCACGTATTTATTCTAAGAAATTAAAATAAAATTAATCTATTTAAGAAATATATTTATCGTACAAGTACATTTACATTATTCTAAGATTTCTTTATTTTAGTAGTAAAGCAATATCGTTTAGATATAAATTGAATTACATACATCAGGGCTATGTAGAAAACAATAAAAGTTCCTACAATACTCGCGAGGAGTAGTGAGACGAGCTTCAGTTCGTAGTACTCCGTCCAGGACATGTTGGCGGCGCGCGCGCGCAGATGTCGCCCGCCGCCGTGCCGTAGTACGTGCTCCGTCCACCAGACGGCGCGCTCCAACGGCGTCTGGGGCTGGTCAAACATTACACTACGCAGTTTGACGATATTTTTACGATAGCTGGAAAAACAAATACCTATTTTTAAAACTTCAGTTTTCCTGTATGGTTACTTTAAACTTATCATTATTAATTTAGATTAAGCAATGCGATAACTCTCACAGTAAAATAATACGCTCAATTAATAAAGCAGTATTTAAGCGTTTTTGTAGTAATAATTTCACAACAATGACTATGTGAATTATTTTTCGTCTATCTCTTTTTTTACTGTGATGCAATCTATTTTACCACCATACATATATAGTGTTCATTTTCTTTCTATTTTACATTCCATCTAATCTTCTCTTCTTCTTTGCTCTTCTTTGCTCATTCCCGTGTAATTTTGGACCCATTTCGCTTTGCAATCGCCTGTTATTTGGTGATCAGACTACACTAACTCTATGGGCTACATCATTCTTCCCAACTAACTTGTAAATATTTATCATGTAATCTCAAATAGAATCGAACTCCTAGTCTAAAATCAACTGTACCTATATTATGATCATCATTCCGTTTCTGTATATGTACTGCTGGATAAAGGCCTCTCCAACAGTTTGCAACTGGACTCGATTTTTAGCTCTCCGCTTTCAACCACGGCCAGATAATTTGGATGTTTCGTCACTCTACTTTACTGGAGGGCAACAAATTGAATTTCTAAGTGTATTTCATCATAATCATCAGCCTATCTCAGTCCACTGCTGGACATAGGCCTCCCGCAAAAGGAGGTTATGCCCGTAATCTCCACGCTGGACATGCGGGTTAGAGATCGCAGGGTACAGCTTTTCGCACCGCTG
>DWMG01002033.1:0-13942 GCA_018244855.1 Elbella merops | reverse complement strand
GTTGGATGCGAAGAGCTGAAGATCGAGCTCAGTGGCGTGCCATTGGAGAGGCCTATGTCCAGCAGTGGACGATGACAAGCTGATAGTGTGCGTATGTGTGTGTGTTGCTATTTAGGGTCAGATGTGTACACGATTTGGGTTAATCAAATCATATTCAGTAATAAAACTGGAGGAATATAATTAAATTATATTTACGTGGATATTGTTGGAGTGTCATTCGTCATTAAGTTCGACATGTCAAGTAACCAATAATGCTTACGAGCAGACAAGTTTTACCTGAAGCTATGTTTATCTCGTGTTACTTGTATGTAATTGTTCATGACCTGCTATGGTTTCCAGATTTCAACTGCGTATCTTATCTTGTGGAATTAGCGGTGATAGCCTAGTGGTTAAAAATTCAGCCTCTCACTCCTGAGGTGCTGGGTTCAAATTCATGGCGCGCAATACAATCAGATTCTTACCTACGCTTATCTCCAGGATCAGAATCAGGAGGAGGATAATTCGATATTATGATAATGTACATACTTCTATTGAGCGCGTGACTGCTAGAGTTAATTTCTGAAAATTTACTTTTTAGCTGCCTTATGACTGCCTTGTTGGTCGAGGGGTTGCAAGCGCGACTGCCGATCGGGAGGTCCTGGGTTCACATCTCAGGTCGGGTACTATTCGATTATTATAATTTGGAATTTCTAATAGTGACTCAGAGTCTGGATGTGTGCCCGGTGTATGGCAGTAGGCTCACCACCTATTATTCCATTCTGGGACTTAAACGTAACTGGTGAAACGTGGGGGTGTATTACACTTCTCTGCCTACCCCTTCGGGGATTACAGGCGTGATGTTACGATGTTACTTATTAGCTGTATTTCTATTATAAATACTCGATTGATATGTACAAAAATATCGAAAACAATATGACTCTCAACATACTTATCATCAGCAGTATTTAAATATTTGTGACTATAATATGCATAGTTAGTTCACCCAACATTAGATTTAAAATAAGTTCAGCATACAAAATTGTGAGGAAAATAATGTACTATGTAAAATTGCGCTCAACTTGTATTAGATACATTAGTTTTACAGTCGCGGTACGCCTAGCTGCCAGTGTTACGGAAAGGAGGATTCACATCTAATAGGACGATTCGGTATACAACTATTGCCGATCATGTTACTAACCCGTTACCTGTTTGGAGTAACGCGCATATTTTTAGGCGTATTATTATTATGCATTTCGTTTTGGTAAAACATAATTACGGGGGAAATGGATCTATTTCAAATTGAATTTTAAAATACTTAATCTAGAAAGTAGGCAATAATACTTATGACGTGAAGTCATGACTATGATTGAAGAAGCAGATTTTCTGCTCCGATTTCAACCGATAAGCCTTATAAACTCAAATGGTACTTAGTATGAAATATAAATATATTATATATTATGCAAATGACGAGATGACACGGTCATTTGTTATATTGAGATCTATTTGAAGAACGGAAAGAATGTTCCGTTATTTTCTTGTAAAACATCTCCGGTACATGTTCCGATCATTTTGTCTCGAGCTCAGTATAGAACGTAACGGTGTATGAAGTGCGAGTTATCTCTATACCGACATTGTGAAATTACTTCGAGTATGCCAGGCACGCTAACTTGTAACGAGACATCCCCGCGTACTGCTAGCGGACATTTATGATAGTTTGCACATTTTAGTATTGTTTTACTATTCAAGTGTAATGCACAATGTCTGCGATGTTCTGATGAGAATACTTTATAAGTGCAGATGCTTAGTATATATGCCGAAATGCGATTGTATTCATCTAATACATATTGTATTTTTAAGAAATGGAGATTAGAATGTTTATTATATTTAAGTGCCCATATTTAAAGGTCACAGAAACAATATATACAGTTATGATGTATACAGGATTTTCTTTCAAGGAAAATATTCACTAGAAGATTACTACCTGGATTATTATACATAGATCATTCTAGTTATGTATTCCCATTGAAGAATATCAAGAAATCTCTCATTATTTGTAGTCACAGGTTTGATTTCGTATAACAAATATTCCGTTGGTCCTAATTGCATTCCACTAATTGACATTATCTTCATTAAGGCATTCAAATAGTCCTTAAATGATCTCATTGCGTTGATATCGAGGGCTTAACAATAGCTTAATTATAAAGGAATTGATTGGTAATTTGCATGTATTGAGGATCCTTTTGTGAAATCGCAATTTTATGTCTGCGTTGGATTATAGTATTCCCTTTTCATTTCTTTTATAAATAACAAGTCTTGGTCTGTATTTCTTATTGCATTGTTATGTAGCTTCAGCATGATAAGTACTTTTGTGTACGGTGCCAAGGAACGGTTTTCAGTTTTCAGGGAATTTCTATTATGTACGCTCCAGTAATCGGTTCTTTGCATCTCATGCTGTCTCAAGCATTAATATGAAGTTGTATTCGTTCTTAGCAGGTTGCATACAGTGGACGATTTTATCCAGTGCTTCTGGAGTATTGGTCTATCTACTCTAAAGGTATGTTTAATAAAACTAAAGCTGCCTGGTAAATGTATTTCCAGTATTCGCTTCTGATTTATAAGCTGCAAACGTTAATAAGTAATCAGCTCTATTAAACTTCGACCTAACACACTTTGTAAAACAAAAGTTATTCAGGATCAAAGGGTAAAGTCGTATAATAGTTACTTACCGAAGCGAACACCAAATATATATACAGCACATAAATATTTCAATCTGTTATGCAAACGATTTTCTCTTGTTTTATATACAAGTTATATTGCAAGTGAATTGAGAAATGGCTACTTAATAAAAGTGCCTTTTATCAATATTGTCGACTTCTTATACCTTGTTCAGGTTTCTTTATACGAATTAATTTATGGAAATGAATCACAAATAATATCGGAAAATAATCGTCTATGATTTTATAGTAGTAGGTACTTATTAATTGTAATATATGAATTTTTTTTTGTGTTATTTTTGTTGACCATTACATGATATTATTCGGTACTATTCGCCAATATTTGATGATCATTAGTGCAATTATAATCAAAATTTTATCAGTTATTTTACAATTGATATTTTCACTACAATGAATATTTCAAGAAGGAAAGCAAACGTCAAGTCAAACACTGAAGACTTATTTCGACGTAACAAAAACGTAACATCACACCTGTAATCCCCGAAGAGGTAGTCAGTGGAGTGTAGTATACTCCCATGTATCACCAGTTACGTTTACTTCCCATGGAACAGGTGGTGAGCCTTTTGCCATACAGCGAGCATAGATCAAGACTTCGAGTTACTAGAAATTCTAAACTTAGAAAAATCCAATAGTACCCGATGCGGGATTTGAACCCAGGACCGATCAGCGGTCGCGCTTGCAACCGTTCGACCAGCGAGGCAGTCAATTATGTTTATAAAAATTACTTTTATAAAAACTTCAACCAATTTCTCTCTCCCGCAAATGAACGAGTTCGATCATTAAAAGTATCAATTAGAATGTAAAATAAACTCAAAATGTTAAAGCAAGCAATATAGCAATATTCTCTCTCAAAGCCATTAATTAATAACGAGCGAATGATACGGGCTCGTATTTTATTATTGCTGTGTAAACTGCAGCCCGACGTCGAACGTTCCATTTGCCAGATATAGAGTTTTTTACGATATTTCCGTTGGCGAAAAATGTTTATTTTCCCAACTGTTTCATACCAGAGTTCAATTTTGCAGAATGATTTCTATGAAATTATGAAATCGGGAAATGGGCTGATGTTGATATTAAAATCAAAGCTTGTGATTTCAAAGTCGCGTCGTTTCAGTCAGCTGTGTATGACTGCGGAAATTTTTTTTACGTCTAATATTATTCCCCGGTTTATATTTTAAGGTATCGTGAATCTAATGTTTGGTATTTCACCTCTATTTTTTACACTTCATTTTGCTTTGAAATTTATTTAAAGAGAGTTACACAAACTTTTAGCTATTCTACCACTGACACTTCTGTTTCAGTCAGACAGATTTGTGTCTGGTGAAGTTAAACTGGTTTTCCATATATATTATTTTATATACTTTCAATGCATTCTCAATATTTAAGAAAATAGCAAGAGACGCAGGTCTCCTTATATCTTAATACAATTGAAATCAAATTCCATCTGGGCGAGTAAGATTGCTTAAAGGCAAACTGAGAACGCCTGTCTTCATATGTATGTTTATAATTAAATCACAAAATGCCTATGCAAAGCAGTAAAAATATACTTGGTTAACAAAAGGTTGGAACTGCATAGAATGGAGAGCGATTATTTTGAATTAAGGAATTTTATTATTAGAAGAGTGAAAAGGCACTTCCTAGGCGAGCGTTCTATATTCTAGACTGCATCTCGCTTTCCATCAGGTGGGATTGCAGCCAAACGCAAGTCTATTTCTATATTTAAAAAAAACTTCTTCCCCATAATGGTAAATGAGATTCAATAACTGCAAATCACGGCATTTTATTTGAAATAATGTAGCTTCAATTTATACTCCATAAAAATCCGAGGAAAACGAAAACCCTACATACTCGTAGTATGCTGTTACACTTTCCTTCTGCGCCCTTTAAGGGACGGAACTACTTGTCTTCGCTCTAGTTCTTGCGGCAATACGTTACGTATGATCTCGTAACTCGACACTGTGACCTGTATTCTTTGAAGCGGTAACCACATTGTACTTCGTCATCATCACCAGCTCATTTAGCGTTATTACTGTTTAGGTGGAATTTGTTTCAAAAAGTGAGGTCTTATTTCAAAAATTTAACAGATTTCACATCCCTTTTACGCAGATATAATCATTTCTTTCTCTTTTTATATTTCTTTACCTTTAATGTTACAAGCATTTACATGTATTGCGAATAAGCGTTCCAGTAATTCGAACCGTAGACATGGAATTGTTACATTCAAATTTAGTACGATTGGGCTACCATCGGGGGAAGCCCATGTCTAGCAGTGGTCTGAGGTAGGCTGATAATTATGTTAATGATGATGATGACAGATATCACTTCGGCTAATGTGTTTAATATGCAACAAATATACCTTTTATGGATATTATTTTTATCTCATGTGTTTCCAAGCCCTTGTTAAGCTTGATAGCTTGTTTTGCTGGTTAGTACTAGATTCCGAGTACTTAACGGAACCACATTATAGGAATACTTAGGGGAGCGTTTCATGACGAGAAGGATAGTAGAAGCGAGGGAACACAGGAATTATGTTAAGGAATACCATTGTGGTATATCTGACCAGTTTTTAAAACATGACCAATGTATTATGGTTTTGATATAATGCAGCGATTTTTAATTTATAAGGTTGCGGTCAACGTCGCAACGTCATCGATACTTTAATGGTTTCCCCTTCACACGTTTAAGGAATACTTTTCAGAAAATTGGAGAACTCTAAGATATGGATGTTCCCTCACGATATTCTACTGTAACGTCATTGCAAATGATACGAATATTCAATGTTAAATGTTGCACAATTGTTCGAAGAAAGAAATGTGCAACGGGGTTTGAATCTAGGAATTTTACGAGTAAAGAGACCCAAAGAGTTAAGAATACCTAATTCAATTCATTAGCGTATTAGAGAGTTAAAATGCTTTTGTAATTACAATTAATTTCAATACAAGTCTGATAGTTTATCGTAAAAGATAATGATATAACGAAATAATTATACAATTTTAAACAATAATCTACCACTAATCAAACGTGTATTCATAACTAAAGAAAAAGGAATATTCAGTCTAAAGTTAGTAAAATTAGTTAATCTTCGTCGGTAAAACAAGAGAATGTAAGCGAAGAGCGAACTGTTTATGTTCCATCGAGCTGGCTGATTGGTAGCTTAGCACTTAAGTCCGGGTTTCAATATTGCCTACAAATTACGGATTATGTCAACGATTGCCACGATTTGGAAAGTTGTAAATAGAATCACAATAAATACTACTATAAATGATGTATAAATTGAGTGGTGTCATACTGTACGAATTTTTACATATTTTATATAATTTAAAAGCATATACTATCACTAATTTATAATTTGATTTGAATTATACTATTCAATTTTGATATATAAATGAGAAAGGGCTAATAACTGGTATTTATAAATTGTAAAACAATGTAATTAATTGTGTAATTTTAATAAATGTACATCCATTAATAAGTTGTGTTTGTGGTATACAAACTGTACACAATATAATATATACAACTATATACATGGTATAAATACGTAATAATATAATACGTAATTTACGAAAATTGCAATTTAATTACTGTCTGCTTAAACCCCGTAAGTAATTGGCGTGAAAATATACATGTATGGACAATTTTATAAATGTATTTATAAAAATTACTATCTAATTACGAGCATGTTCCATAATTAAAAAGTAGTACATAGATAAGTAGAGTTGCTAATTAAACGGCGAGAGTTCAAAGCGCCGCCGAGTTCAGAACTTTGCTCTAAACATGTAGAGCGCCGTGTGGAGAGGTATTACAACGTTGTAATATCTAATACAGCGTTCTTAAAGGAAGACAAACCAGATAATGTGATAACTAATACTTTGCATAATATTAAACGGTAATAGTCTTGACTGACGCTATTTTACTAAACGAAATTTGACTCTATATTTTTAACCGCACAAATATTCGCGACGTCACGAAAAGCAGCCTGTTCCATTCGTTATCATTAAACGTGAATCGTTAAACGTCGAAGTAAAATGACTGAACGAGTAACGAACCTGAAAGAATAATCATGATATAGAGTTTTATACTTAAACAATATTATATCCTTATTAGTAATAATAAGTTCTACCTAACAAGCTTTTAAGTATGTGCATAGCCCATCACATATTCGTAACGAAAATGTATTGTGACTGGATACCTCATATTATTTTATTCTGCTGGGAATATGTCCATTATGACAGACAGGAGATTGTTAGGCTAAAATTTTGAGTGGTGTAAGTACAGATCATTGGCCAAACAACTTGCCAAATGTTATACCACCAATAAAGTGTTTGATGAAATGTATAAATATAACATGTATAGCAAATATAAATGTGTTCCTTAACATGTTCGCATTGATTTTATTATTGCTAAATTATATCCACAGCTTCTTTACGGGGTAGACATCGAGCGTTGAGTAAATAGCTCTATCCTTACAGACCTGATTTGCATACTCTATATTCACTTTGAACATTTTCGTAGTTATTAATTATATGTGTTAATTAGAACACAAGTTTAGTAGAACCATGCCAAGTTGCACTGGAAAGTTCGAGAACTTTGTCCGTAAGTGGGAACTTCAAAATGCAGCTGGTTACGAATAACTTGCTCGTAACTCGAGAGTCAAAGGTTTTGGTTAGAGGTTGTAAGCATATATTTATACAGGGGTTGTTTTATATTTTTTTAGTCAAGTTGGCTGGCACGAAGAGCTCTCTTTTAGAAATAAGTCTTGTAGAGTATAACTAAATAACTTGTAGAGTATAAGGATTAAAATAACTTTAAGTACAAAAGTAAATACAAAAGAAGTGCAGGGAATGAAAAAGGAAAGCAGATAATTAAGAAAGGAGAGTGCTTTCAGAAAAGCTGAAAATTCGCTGGAGAGACTTTAAGAAACATTAACTAATGGTGTCTAGCAATCACTTGTGAAATTGTTACGGTTAATGCAAGGCTAGTAATTGAATGATACTTAGACTATTTATATGTTTTTTTTAACCCTTTTTACGTTCTACTACTGGATATGGCTTTCCTTTCACAATAAGAGGGCCATAATCTACCACCCTGACCAAGTGCGTGTTGGCAGACTTTACACACCTAAAAGAACATTTTATAATACTGTATGTAAACTCACTGCTATTTGTAAACCGAGCTTAGAGTCACAGGAAAACGTCAAGTTCCGATAAATTTTTGTGAGTTTTTGAATGACTTATATCATTACTGTCATGTATTTTAAACGTATGGAACAGGCCAGTGAAAATCTCCGTGAGAAACGTTAATTTAATAAACTATTTGATTGATATAATATAGTATATGAATTTTAATATTCAGTAAACTAACGCAAGGGCTCTAACTTAACAGGTAATATTCGTAATTCAGGGAATAAGTTTGTGGGGTGTTCCAACACATATAACAAATATACTACGTACGAAATATATTAGTTTTGCCCTTACGTAGTCATGACATTACTGTGGTAACCCTCTTCCAAAGTAAAATATTAGCCAGGAATCGTACTCAAAGGAAGGATCAAGTTTGGTTTGTTCTACAAGTTATGAATAGACGAAATTGCTTTTGGCTGGTCTAACTGGGACTCGAGTAAAGCCAAGCGCCTCGGATCTTTGATTCAGTGTACTTAAAGTTTGATTAAACACTTGTAATATTATATAATATAGCAAACCATATAACTGTACTAAACACAATACAACAAATATGTTAAGCACATACCTTTATTATTTATATAATTTCATTTCTATTTGTTTCTTTTCAACAGGCCCACCCGCTGTCTTATAGTGGGACCTAAACGTAACTGATGAAACATCGGAGCGTACTATACTCCTTTGTCTACTTCTTCGAGGATTATAAGCGTGATGTTAATTAAGGTTTGGACTAATGAGGCAAAAGTGAATCTAATAAAAAAAGTGAGTTATTGGGTAATAATAACGAATGTCATAATTTTTTTACTTTTAAATTATCAGAGCTCAATCAATAATTTTAACGCTATTAAGAAAAAGTAACTTCTTACTCCAGTGACTAGTGTTGAACAATACAATGATAAAGATGATAAAACCATTTAATATTTATGGTTTACTTTGTATATTTCAATTAAATTTCGAATGCAGTTTAACGTTTAAAATCAGAACTCTAATCAAATTTAAATCAACGTACTATATAACTTTTTTCTGTATATTTTTATAGGGCGGAAAAGGTCGTCATAGATTCCGAGTTTTCTGCTAAGCCTATTTTTTGTTAAACCTTTTTCCAAATTTGGGTTGTCCCTAAACGTCACTTAAGTCAATGTTGTAGCAAATCAGTTTTTGCCTTTCATGTTCCTTTTGAGACCTTTAGTTTGTATAAATTTGTTTAAATTGGCTATAGGTCGTTTTGACTACTATTACGTACCACTGGATAATAAAAGAATATTATTCGTAAATACTAATTATTTATGAATGGAATTATTTATAACAAGAATATTTATAAATTTGGTGTTGTATTAATTATTTGACAGTTGATTTGATATTCACAATTTTTTCATGTCAATGTTGTTTAATGGTGTAATATTTAAAAACTAAAATATTACATAAGAATTAATAATCATGGGAGAATACGAACGTAATTTTTTTCATTCAATATGCTAGAAATACTACACACGAGCAGTTAGTTTACAGCTTGTTGTATTGCCTCAAATAAATTAAAATTGGCTTATTTTTCATGAATTCCATATTGTATATATGTTAGTTGGAAATCATAATGATGCAGAGGAATGACTCGTACCACTGAAAGGAGTGGTTAGGAGTCCGCACGTAATATTTACATTAAGGAAATTACTTATTCGAATACAATTGACGTGACGTGGCTTACTAATGAATGTTGCAACAATAAAAATGAAGCGAAGAAATGTACTGGCACGACAACGAAGACCCACATTTGATTTTACGTAACATGAAATATTTTATTTACCTAGTTTGTGAATTTAGAGAGAAAAATGAATACATAAGGATATGAGGAATTATTTGAACAAGGTGAAGATTTTTGCATTACTCTGTTCATAAATAAAGTACTTGAATTAAGAAAAAGTTCAAATTAATATCCTAAACAAAATTTAGGATATTCCTTTCCAATTACACCAGTTGCCTTAGACAATGTGCACTAGTACAGTGTAGTGCTGTGACAAAGACTCTCGTATCCAGCAGTCGTATAATTTAAAGTCATAACAAACAGTACGAAGTAAACGAGGTGCAATCTACAAATAAACCAATTATTCTACCTCAATATCTTTCAAAAAGTTTGCTCTGAAATGTAAATATAGCTGCATACGATTGACCAGTTTTCAATAAAAGTCAGGTTTTTCCAACATCTATATTGCTGTTGCCAAAGCAAATACATTCGGAACAAAACAAATATGTATACGTTCTGTGCTTCCTCAAGGTATCATTAACGAAGCCGCTCTTCCGCTGAACTGGATTGTTTGTGTTCTTTTATTTTGTTGAAAATTTCATTGTTCCTTAATTTGAAGAATTGTTTTTATTCCGTGACGTTTCATTTGTTTGAAAATTTTTGCTGTTCTTCAGTTATGTTAAATGTATGTTGCAGCGTTTCCTGAGACTAATTGTTATCGTTTGGAACGCAATGCGACGGTTTCTATATTATTCTAATTTGTTATTTTATTATCTTTTCTAGGTTCGCTAATTGGATATCAGCTTCTTGGTTTTATTATGGAACATGGGTAATAGTGAGTTTGATCTTTTTGAATTTCGTTTGCGACGTTTTATATGCAAATACTAATTCTATGAGAAAAATATTTATGCTTTCTGCCTACCTCGAAAGGTTAATATTTGGTGGTATGATCATAATAATAAATAAAACGATTTATTCCAGAAATCGAATAACATCATTGTTGGACATATTAACTATTAGCTTGATATGTAAATATTATGTTCTTACTGTCTTCGGCTCTACAATCCTGTGTAGATATTGGCCTCCAAATTGATTGTTCTTATTTCGTCTTGTCTCTAAACTATCTTCTTCTAACTTCTGACCTTCTTACCTTTTTACGATCTTCTTCGGCTCCTACCTTCCAGATCTTTCTGAAAAGAAAGCTCTTTCTTTCCAGCCCTCCTGAAAGAGTTGTAAATGTATTGTTATCATCATCATTATCATCATCGACCTATACAGTTCACTGCTGGACATAGGCCTCCCCAAAAGCGAGCTTATGCCCGTAATCTCCACGTAATTAATTGAAGTAAATTTTATTCTTTAATTCAAATTCATAATGATATACAAAAATATTACAAATACGCAAACAAAGCTGCAATACAGTTCCTATTGTTTTCACAAACAATTGCACGAAGCCTAAATATATTGTACAATACTCCGGAACTTGTGTCGAATTCATATTTTTTGCGAAACATTACGCCTGATGGCACATATTGTGTTGATTTTGTTTCTGTTATGTACCACTGTACTAAAATAAACTTACGACATCACGTTATATGATTAAACTTTTCTGTATTGACGTTGACGGTAAAAAAGAGATGGATCAGATACTTTAATTTTTATCGTCAAACTTTCTGATGACTACGAGTACATCAAATGTAAACATAAACATGATGACACATTTTTTATAAAGTTGTCGAAATTGTGTTGTTAGAACATTTTTAATTTTTTTTTTCTTTTTCTTACATAGATTGTGAAAAAGTACCAATTAACATCAGAGTATGCAAGCTTTCAAATATTTTAAAGCACGTACTTATGTAGGTTATCTTAATAACTTTGTTCAAAAATGGCGGATTCTTGCAATCCGTTTCCAATTGTTTTAGTAAAGAAAATATACTTGCTATTACACTAATATTTGATTTAAATTTGGGAATTAACCCCATGGCCCCAGGTTTGGCAAACAGGGTTATTACCCCTGGACTAAAGGCTGTCAAAGGATTGGATTTAAATTTTGTGGTCTTTTTTCTAACTCAAAACTATTTTAACTTAAAATCCTTAATATAGAGAAAATCTAACGTTATCATATCGTATAAGTTATCTTTTCAACCCTATGTAATTAATATTTTTTTGTAACTATTATAAAATAAAATTTTCGTTTCTCCAATTAATCAGTAAACTATTATTCTAGTTGTGACATTCTGAAGTTTTTCGGCATTCTCTCCAACTATCTATTTGATTTTTGTTTTTTTCACGCTTTATTTATGCATGCAAAAACTTTTGCAATGTACATGTACTACATTTAAAATTTTAATAAAAATTGTTTCTGAACTACGAAATTGTTCAGCCAATTTTAGCTACGAAAATATTAACAGTCTGTTTTATTTGGACCCATCGAAGCGGTCGGGTTGGGGCTAATTGTATGTTTTTGGGATAAAGAGCAATGTTTTTTCTTTTAATTGTATTCTGTTTTGACCCTCGTTACTGTTTTGTGTTTTGCTATTAACATGCCGCACACTTTTACCTACGGGCGAAAAATTTGGCCCTTTTTCACAATTTATTTAATGAAGATGTTATTATTTTTCATTTTTCACATTTTGGACGAGAACCCATACATACTACAAAGGGTTGAAGCCACGATAATGCAGACAAATAACCGGGAAATATTTGCATAACCGTCACCCTCACACCCTTATAACGAAGGAACATTCTGTGCAAGACACAAAATAATGTGTTAGACTAAAGTATTTTCACGCAGTTTTTTTATTTATTGATAATAAATACCACTCCACAATATTAGACATTATTCTAAGACTTAGTGAGATCCACCTGAGTTTGGTTGCATACGTGTTTACCGTTCAAAAACCAGAAATGTAATGAATGAATTACTATCGAATTCGTATCGCTACTGGACCATTAGTAAAATTAAAACATTCATTGTTCACCCTCCTAGTATCAATGTCAAATACATGACACTCTGTGGTCAAGGAGCTGCACAGAGGAAATTTATAGAGGTATACGTTTCGCCACAAGAACCTCTAAAAACGTTCGAACAGATAATTAATTCATTTCGTGTGTGTATATTTTCGAATCAGTAACACAGGATTATAATATCACGACTATATTTACTTCAAGGGTTTAGCAGAGGAGTAGTACACTTCCACGGTTCTCTACTTACGTTATACGTCGCGCTGGGGAATAGATCGTATGTGTATTACCATTCGCCGAGCGTGAGACCAGACTGAGCGATTATTATGAAATCTGAATTGTATTTTGCCCAACCCGGGCTCAATAGCAAGATCCTGTTGATCAGCTATCGCTTTTTCAACCACTCGACCAACGAAGGAGTCACTTTAATAAATAATAATTATTTGTTTCGATTATTATTATTAAAGGCGCGATGGCGCTCATTGGGGGAGGCCTATGTCCAGCAGTGGACTGAAACAGGCCGGTGATGATGATGACGTTGATTTGTTTCGATTGCAATGAGAGGTATTAATACGGTTGTGAAAATACTTTAAAATACATACATACATATATCACACCAAGTCCCTTACGGGATAAACAGAAAGCAAAATAATTGATTTATTAAGAAATTTTTGCAATAAATAATTTTGAACTTTTTTAAATCATCATTAACCGTTTTATCTTTCCAATGTTGGCCACAGGTCTCTAGGAAACAGTAGGGTTAGACCATAGTCAACAGATTTGAAATACAAATTTCAGACACGTAGAGATCTCCAATACCTACTGAAATTATAACACCATAATATTTAGTAACTAGACACAATTATTTATGAAACCGACGCCGTTCTTTGAACGTTGTACAACATTTTCGACACAAAACATCTCAAAGGGACCGCCACTGAATGTGCTGAATATATAAACACGTTATGAGTACCAAAGGCTGCTTGCGGTTCCTCTTGCAGGCGCACATTATAATGTACGCTACTATGAGTAAAACCAGAAACATTTTGTTCCAGTATTACAAGTCTACGATCCGATATACCTACGTGTAGAATTCTACAACTAGTCTATTTTGATAAACACTGTTTTTTTATTTGTAATATCACCATTAAAAACTCTTGAATAAAGTTAATTTTTAACGTAAAAAAATACTAA
The DNA here is from genome assembly GCA_018244855.1 of Elbella merops. NCBI lineage: Eukaryota > Metazoa > Arthropoda > Insecta > Lepidoptera > Hesperiidae > Elbella > Elbella merops. The sequence continues at coordinate 155 of DWMG01002033.1, read as the reverse complement.
TTGGTAAGTCTATAACAGTGATAGGGCAGTGGTTTAGAATGTAGCTTCTCCCTCCGGGGTCCTGGGTTCAAATTATTCAACATTTTGTTCCAGTATTACAAGTCTACGATCCGATATACCTACGTGTAGAATTCTACAACTAGTCTATTTTGATA
>DWMG01002032.1:0-13942 GCA_018244855.1 Elbella merops | reverse complement strand
AACATATATGTTACTATGCATATTTTATACGGAAATCGTTTTACATTCGCTGCTAGATATCATAATAACAATGTCTCATTGATGGCCATCCGGTGACCACACGCGTTTGTCGTTCCACGGGACACTTCTCGCGGATTTATGGCCGATTCGCGTAATTCGGTAGGATGGATGCGCTCGAGACGGCCTGTCCTGGAAACGGTTTACGTGGAAAATTGTCACTGTACCACATTAATATGTGGAGATTGTAAATTATTTGTGACAAGAATTTATTTGAATGTATGAAAAAATGCAATACTATAATATATTCAGTTGTTTATTTAGTAAATCGCATGTTGCTAAATTACATTTTATATGTGTAAGTACACATTGTGCACCTTATTACTGTTTAAATTAATAATATAAAGCCTATATTTCTTCCACAGGGTAAGTCGGAGCGCGTAAAAGTTCTGCGTTTCCCCAGTTGTAATATTCGTCCTATGCAATGGAGATCTCCAACCCGCATGCCCAGCGAGGAGGTTACGGGCATAAACCCCCTTTTGGGGGACGCCTATGTCCAGCAGTGGACTGAGATAGGCTGATAATGATGAATGAATGAATAGAGATACACTTCTAGAGAAATATATGAAAACAATAAATTCCTATAATTTGTAATCCATAAATTAGGATGATATTCATCCATAAATTAGAATATGTATGTACCTATATATAGTATGTGTGCAGAGCAGCAAACACTCGTTTCAGTAAATTAGATAAGTTTTCCAACTATTGACATAGCTACAGGGTAACAGAATGATGTATGCGCTCGCCACCAGCGTTCAGAACACGCTGTATACGGTCGGGCGCTCGTAAATCACGAGAACACTTGACAAGTTCATTTGACACAAGTTCCTTGTTAAACTATTAATCAATTCCAAATTCGCAATTGAACTTACATTCGTGACACATGTCACAAATATTCAAATTTAAAACTGTTTCCAACTGAATTTATAAAAATCAACATTTATTATGGAAAACACAAAAAATATAATATCCACATGATTATTGGCGACAATATTTGTCCATTTTATAAATGTCATATAAACGGTAATGGAATGTTGCATGCAAATCGTCATAATGGAATTAACAATGTAATATGAGTTTCTCGAAAGATCTATTATGCTGACACCAAGCTGATTGTAATAAATACCAATTTCTACGTTAACAGTGCAGTACAAGACTTGGGGCAGTTAAAACTTCGGAGAAGACACTTCATGGCTTAAAAATCTCCGGAAATTGACCCTAGTTAGCACTTTATTGATTTTAGAGTTGCCGTGTAATAGATTAGTGAAGCCTGCCTGATTTGTCTTCCATCCAGGTGTCGTAGTTTTGTGACGCTGACCGCTGAGCAGGTGTATGATTTGAACACCTGCATCTTATAATTGTCCAGAAGTATCTTAATAATAGTTTCATTGGATAATATGAATGTAGTAAATTAATTATTAAATATAGTTCAAAGAAAAAGAGAAAACTACGGAGAGCGGGAAGAATAGAAAGAGGAAGAAAGAATTAATAAGAATATAAAATGTAGGCAGTCATTTTTAAGACTAATTTTATCAAATTATAATTAAATATTACTACATTCCTACAAAAAATATTTATTGTATAAACTAAAAACAAGATATAATACATTAATCTTAAACCGCTCAAATATCGTCCGTAACGTTATTACATAGTGAATTTCGATTCAAAACAAAGTAGGGGTGATACTAAATGAAAAAGTACGAAACGACATCGTCATGGCGTTACCACCTGCCAGAATCACGCTAATTGTCTTTTTATGGTAGAGACGTGTCTGTCTAATATCCATAAAAAGAAATTAGAATTGTTTTGTCTCTTTCACCCTCCTCTTGAACGGGTGAGACGGATGATTCCCGTGTATTTTCACTTATGGCTTAGATAAAAATCAAATACACTATAGTTAAAGTCTTCTGGTGAATGATTGTGTATTTTAATAGCATGATCGAGTATGCTAAGTGTGATCTGCTAACACTTGGGGTTAAGTACAGTTTCAATTCGAACCTCAGCTTATGTAATAATAATAATAATTTTACAGGGACAGCTAGGATAATATCTAAGTTTGAGAACTAAGCTTTCGCTCCAGTTTCGCAAATCTTTCAAATTCCTGTCTGGAGCTATTATAAGAATTCAGACCAAAAATAAACGTATCACTCTTGTTATATCTGTAATTTTTTTGATTATCATAAATACGGGGTGCATTTCGAAACAAAAGGACACATTTTGAACCCTTGTACATAATTATAACCCTAAGTATTTATGGTAATGTACAACGCGTGCACAATATCTTGACACCTGCTTAATGACGTCATAGTGCCGTGTTTATACAGTGCGAAAATAAATCTACTATCTAATTGTTTAACAGTCAAAGAGATTCTTAGCAATATTATACATTGCTTATATTAAAAAAGGTGACGTTTAAGAACTACCATAAGAACTAGACATTTTTAGCTCTTAAGATCTCAGGTAGGTCTCAGGAAGTCCCAGATAGGTTTCAAGTAGCTCTCTAATCATCGCACTCGGGTTACAGCTAATAGTAGAAACCAAATGATTACGATATTCACTTTACATAGTAAAAAATGTAAGTCATCGTGTGAATGGAAGAATACGGAGCTCGCTGGTGATGACGTAATTTGTTAATATTCATTTACGTTCACAATGAACGAGTACGATAATGTATTCGACCTCTGTTTTAATAAAATCGTAACGGCTCAGCTCATTCAGAATATTCTCAAGAATTGTGATGTCAGTGGATAAAATTGTGGCATCTATGAAAACTTAATCTATAAATAGAGATTAGCAGTTACTTTAATTATTTCATCGCGCCTCATTCTTAGTGGGCTAGACTAAGAGCATAATAATCGAGTTAATGTAAAGCATAGGTGTCAACCTGTAATAAATTTGAAATTAATTGAATTATATACCAGCTGATCTCATGGTGTTTTTCGAGATAAACCGACTAGTTTGGAACTCAGTACTACTATTAGAAATTTTAAGATAGAAAAACCCGACAGTTTCCGTTCAAAACCGTAAAAAACCCAAGACCTTGACTCTTGACCTACGAGGCAGCAAAAGTAAGAACTCAAATTATCAACAAATTGTATAATTTGAAAAATTCAAATATAACATCACGCCTGTAATCCCCGAAGAAGTAGGCTGAGCAGTCTAGTACGCTTCCACGTTTCACCAGTTACGTGTAAGTCCCATAGAATAGTGAGCCTATTGCCATACACCAGGTACAGGTCCAGACTCCTGGAAACACACTACTATAAATTCTAAATTAGAAAAATCCGATAGTACCCGACCAGCAATTTGAATCCAGGACCTCCCGATCACCAGGCGCGCTTGCAACCACTCGACCAACGACGCAGTCAAATTGAAAAATTTAATTTCAATTACATTTTATATATATGCCTATTATTGAATCGATCATTGCGTTTCACGTTTAATATTAACCTTTCCCTCAAATAAATGTTTTGACGTAACTAATACTAACTCAATATTGTATGCATGTCACAATAAAACGTGTAAACATACAACAATAAACGCACCGGACAACAAACTAATTAACTTCCCAACAATGAACGGAATTTGGCAAACGGCGTCTCATAGTACTCTCATAACTGATTCGCCTTTTAATTAGACCGTGAATGCGTTTAAAAAAGGAACACTGGGCTCGTTTAAAGATAGCGAACAATGCTATAATAGACACTTAGTTTGACTGTCACATAGTTTTACGTACGAATTAAACTGTGGCGGTGTCCTTTGTGGCGCTACAAGATGGCGGCATATCAAAGACGCCGCTCGTGTGAAACGACGTGAAATGTCACCACGGTCGATCAATTAACGGCCAACGGCGTTATTGATATCGGAACACCGCGGGTGCGCCCGGAGCTTATTTGACTCCTACGTTTGGCGCAAGTTGTGAGATACAGCGACTTGGTTTTTATAGTACCTATACTTTTTACAATAGCGCATTTGTTAAGAAATGTACGTTAAAATAAGGAAGAGGTAATTTAATTGTATTTTAAAAAGTTATTCATTTAATTGACATTTTTATTAATAAATTAATTTAAAATCGTTTTGCAAGTAATTTAGAAATACGGTATATATTAAAGTTATAGGAGTTTCTCAAGTCTTTTTTACATACAATAGAATCACAATTCAGTTAAGAATAGGGTCACCAATACACGTGTTATATTAAAAGTATACTTCAAATTATTAATATTTTCAAATTTTACTTGATAAGTCACAGCAGCCATCGAATAAAACAACCTTTGTAACTGTACAAAAAACATATATAGTTATCATCGAACGCAAATCCTTATTAACTTGTACCATGGACACTATAGTTCACGGTGGAAACAAGACGCAGGTGATGGTGCTCTCGGTAATGGGCGGAACGAATTGCTTAAGTTACAACATACATGCAACATCCAGGACCCACGAGATCAACGGTCAGATATAGGTATATAATTCATCTTAACCAGTTTGTATAGAAGATGAGATGGAAAGGGCGAAAGGGGGAGGCTTTTAATAACATTTTGATATCTAAGCTAGCTAGAATGTAACTTCACACATGAAATTCCCGAAGGGTTAGGTAGAGGAGTGTAGCACACTGCCATGCTACGTTAGTTATATATATCATATTATTATTGTCATAATATTTAATATATCATTACTCCAGATCGCTTACGTGGTAAGCAGAGAGCACCAAGTGTTATTAATATTGCTTGCAGGCCTGACGTTCTTCTACTCTTTTTTTTCCAGTGTGAAAGTAGCTTTACTGTAATTTTACTATATATAGTTGTACAATTCCGCATACCAGCAGTAAAATGTATACTAAGATACGAATCTGCCTGCGTTTTGTTGTTATTATAGAACATTATATTTTTATATAGACTTGTAGCTGATTCATGTTAATATCTGTAACGATCGTTTGTTGATTCGTACTAATGATTTCTACACGTGAAAGATATTTAAAATATACGTGGACGTAAAATGGACGTGTACTGGAGTGGAGACCGCGACTTGGCAAACGTAGAGTAGGACGTCCTCCAGCTAGGTGGAGTGACGATATACGCAAAGTGGCTGGCAGTGGTTGGATGCGAAGAGCTGAAGATCGAGCTCAGTCGCGTGACATTGGAGAGGCCTACGTTCAGCAGTGGACAGGAGTAGGCTGATGATAATGATGATTTGTTATGCTAGGATCATTATTAGACTCTCACTGTGCTAGGTCCGGGTGGCTTCCTTGCAATTGAGCTAGGGATTTTACTCCACTTCCCTGGTAGATTGTGAATTAGCAGTTCGTCCTTAATAAGATTCCAGGTAATTGTTTGACGCTTATGTCAAAGACATGAAAAAACCTCGAAGTTCAGCTGTGGCTAACTGATTTACGTGCAGACTGAAACACGAACCCTAAGGTAAAAAATGTGCTGATAAATTGTGGTTTTGTAAAGTTAAGCAAAGCAGGAACGGTTAGCACTTTGATTGGTGATCATATTTGGAAAATTTCCTGGAGCATTTCCGTGCTTTGGTGAACTCACAAAGTTTTCTGATCCGCTTGCGAAACAGTCCTACGCCCGGCAGTGGGACGTAAATAGGGTTACAATCAGACCAGTCAATCACACGCATACTAAAAATTAAAAAACCAATTTTTATTCTGTCGTTTAAAGATGACTGACATTTGTTAGTATTACATGACTTAGTTAACTATCTTAGTGCTCAACCTTCATTTCGCAACCTTATTTTAATAATAAAGCAAAATAATGATACTAATTTTATGGGTAGATAAACCACATTAGACACATAGTATACAAAATCTGCTTCACGAATCATTACAGTCAACATCAGAGAGCCAAGAAATTACGCGAAGATTAATTTGAATGCGTACTGCAGCGGTCGGAGTATAATTCGTATCGTGTTACTTGCGTCTAGCGGGAGTGTATGCGACACAATTTGTTAAGCTCGATTTACATCCAGCGTGCATGCATATGGAATGAACCGACCGACGGACAACTGATCCTGTTTTGTCATGCGAACAACTCGTTTCGAATCTTTTTTTGAGTTGAACGGATTTAAAAAATGAACTGTACGTAACTAAAAAGGTTCCGTACGTCCACCATAACACAGATGTGCACTCGTCGTTGAGTGAGTATGAAAAGTGTTAGGTATACACTTGGAAATGTGAGGTGGTTACTATTATACGAATATTTTTGGTAGTAAGTACTGTTATGACTCAATACAATTGACCCATTTTAATATTTAATTGTACTTGTATTTTTACTGTTTACATTTGTTTTATAGAGTGATTATAATTTAAAAGTAACTGTCTTCATTACACAATTCTCAAAAAGTGCGCCATTTTTATTTAAATAGTAAAACTATAGATTATACCTACTTAACCAACTGTTTCTAAAAATAAAAATCCCCATTCAGTACTTGACCGCTGCGGCGTGCAGACGTACCTTAAGTTACACGTAAAAACATTACGTACGTTGAAAAACATGACGTACACGTAAAAACATGACGTAAACGTTGAAATTTAATCTGGACTCTAATAAACACTGAATTAAGGTGGACTGCGTACGGTGACGCTGTTTCAATAACATTAATATTAATGAGATGTGTTGCACCAGTGGCATAGATAATATTTATTACAATTAAGCAGAACATCGTTCAAGGCGATCATTATTGTGTCCTTGATTGATGTAACGTGGCTAGAATGTAAGTAGTAAGCTTTGCGAACCTAGCTGCTGATCATTGGTGCGATTCACATCGAAGATAAATAAATGCTTGTTTTATGAGAAACAATTATAAATGAATAGAAAAATTAGGTGTATATATAAGTGTATAAATTTTGGTACACGTGTAGTTTATTAAATGTATGGTAATACAAACACAAGTTCTAGTAACCTTAGGATCGGATGACTGTGTACGCATATCCCAAGATATGTATTTATTTATGAATTCACAAATAATTATATTGACTTTTCTACTTCAAATTCATGACAAATATAAAAGCTAAAACAAAAGAAAGGAATGAAATTTTAAATAGTATTAAATTTGACGACTTTATTATTCGTCTACGTCAAGTATTTTTCGATGGCGTTGCGCTGCGACTGGCGAGTGTGGTTTAATCACGTCGACAAATGAAATATCGGGTGTTCGTCAACAGCCATAATATCAGCGATAAAGAGATATACAGCCTTGATCTCTATATCACAAAATGAAAGTATATTAAATATTTTAGTAACTGCTACGAAAAAGTATTGTATATAGAGAATAATAGTTATAAATTTAATATAAAAAAAATTGTGATACGTAAAATGGATTACTGACTCGAATACTCATGTGATTGCCTAAATAATTACAAGTTAGGTTCATTTATTTCTTATTTTACGTATTACTCGTATGTGTAAACCACAAGATGTTTTCATTCGCAGTTAAATCGACTCTACAGTTTTCCCATAATATTGACTCGACATTTAAAATTACTAATTAAATATTAATAATAAAGTGCGTTAATTTTTGAATCCAAATAGCTACCGAGTAAATTGAATGAAGTAATTTACCTAACACACCATCAAATTGTACCAGCACGGCTTTCTAATAGGGATAATTGTATAGAATCTCATGTCGCTGCCGCGTGTTCTTAAATTGGTAACCGTGTTGTGAGCGTTATAAGTCGCCGACGTCCTTAACCGCGCCGGAGTAAAAACAAGAGACGAGAGAGCCGTTATACTGTTTAACAATATGAAGCTTCTCAGAAGACGAATGCAGTAACGGTACATCGCCAGCCGCACTGTCCGCCGAATGCAGAATGAAGGGTTTCGGACTTGAAGCACAGTGAATGCTAAGCGATTCGACTGCTTTTACACTAACTTGTTTGAAACAATATTATTGTTAATATGTATATAATCGCGCTTTACGGTTTAGGCGGAAACTAAAGAATGTCTAAAAGTCTGTCGTTACAGACCTGATTGCTGCTGACGTTATAGATATAATAATAGTTTGGTGTAATAGTACGTTAAATAATAATAACATGTTTGAGCTTCTCACATACCGCTATCTGATCTCAAACTAGACACTTGTACTATGAAAACTAAAATATGATTGTAATCTGTACTAAACAAATGAATTGCTCTAGCAAAGTGTTAAATCTGATTTAAATAAAATTAAAAATATTCTGTGTTCAGTAAAACTCTATGTGCGGTTAGAGGTAAGTATAAATATCTCGCAATATACTTTTAATGCTCCCGCCATAACTGTTCGGTATTAATGGCGAGAAGCGATTCCAAAAATATCTTGATTTCATGCCGTTAACGTGCTATAAACCAACATATAACGTTAACAATAATCTTTATCATAGCTCCCTACTGTCTTACATATAAAACGTGGGAGCGTACTACATTACTCTGCCTACACCTTCGGTTATTAGAGGCGTGATGTCACAGTAACGTTCTATTGCTTTATATAGTATAGCTTTCAGTATGCGGTGGAATATATAAAATTGTCTGTTTCTAGCGTGTCGTTGATGAGGGGCTGTTGTTAACACCGCTGATCTTTGGCAACGCTCGTTCTCTCGAATATCGATTGTGACCCGCCACAAACCGGGAGTAATGAAATACACGAAGTAATTTGATGAACTCGTTCTCGATTAGGGATTTCGGGGTATTTTGGCAAAGCGTTAATTAATAAGCAAAGTACATTACGTTGGTACGCTCCCCGGTGAATGCTCTACGGGTGAAAAATTTTTGGTGGATTTTTGTTTTCGTCATTGTGATCAGTGAATTTCTTTTAGCGTTCTGTTTTTAAATTTACTGTATATAATAGTTGAACAAACATTTGCACGCAGTCGGTGAGAATTAAAAGAGCATGTCGAGACATATCTCTTGATGTATTCGTAATTGGCTTCGCTGAACTTGGAGCAGGTGCTTGACATTGAAACTGATTCGAGAGCCAAAAAATGCTTTGAAATACGCGAACTCGTAAAAAATAGCGACCATGAATAAAATGTTTTCATCGGTACAGTATTCTTTACGAGATATTTTTTAAGTTGAAAATTTTTAAGGGAATTCTTTCTGCGGTGTGTATTGTGTTTGGCAGAGACGTTAGTGTGCCGTATGGTGAATTAAAAAGTTAATGCTGCATAAGTGTTTTAAAACGGAATGCAACTTGATAAATCACGTTTGATGTAGGTACAGTTCCTTTCACACAATTTATTAGTAATATTTTTTCAAACAATAGATCATTATACTAGTTTGCTGATGACTAAATTTTGATGTACATTCACAAGAATAGCATTTCAAAAAAAAACTAAAATTTGACTCATCGTTCATTTAATAGCGGCCAATGGGTATATGAACGAAATTTGCGACGCCGCTACATAGCGAATCGATGTTCCGACGTATCCGTGCCGCCGCTGTCTACTTATTTCCAATTCAAGTATGGATGCGCAAGAGTTGCGCAACAGTGCGAATATCCGAAGTGGTGGTCAATGCACCGGGCATATAAAATGACGCTCCAATGCAATACTTTGTTCTGCCCGCTTGGCGCCGATCCCAACTTCAATCATATTTGTTTTTCTTCGCATCTTTTTAAATTACGTATCTGTAATCAAACGACTTTTCTTTTTATTCTACCCGTGTTTCATAACTGAATAAAAATAATTAATCAAGCAATATGTTAAAAACCTTCTAAAGTGAGTAATATCGTTGTGGTACTTTATTACGTATTTAACGAAAAATGACGTAGAAGTTGGTAAGATTGTAAACGGCGTTACCTTTTTAACGATTGGACATTGAAAGTTTCTATCGCATGGTGTGGTTTTTATGTGCCTTACATAAAAATAAAATTTATGGATCACTTAAACTTGACGCCATCGCTGTCTATATAGGGGTTGGTTTTCACAACGATCACGTTCGCAACATCTTTATCGGTGTCATTTGATAAATAATGTTGATGATCCTAATAAAGTGTTACGAACACCATTGAAAGGTATCAGTTTTTAAGCGATTTCCTTATCAGAGAGATAGCGCTCGTTATGAGGTTTGAGTTGGCTTGGTTTCATTATCTATTGAAAAGAAGTACTCAATCAATTGTTTTTAACCGTATTAGGATTTTCTTACGTAATGTGCGTGTATAATGTAAACAAATTATAATACTTACGAAAATAAAAAGCGGCTTTGCCAATGTGAAAAAAAGTGTTCGTAAAATTACGTCGTAGCGGCATTTTAGCGTTTCCCGAATCGTTCGTTTCACGGCCGTTCGTTCACACAGAACGGCTAAATTCGTCGGGCAAAGGTCAAAAAACGACTGCAGCACGCGAACACGCGACCGATTCACTTGACTGCGATCTGATTAGTTTAGGTCCCGGGTATGTTAATTAAAAAATTTCAACAGCACTTCACCAAATACGACAGTAATGTATGTCGAATAATTACATCAGGTCTGTATGGACAGAGATATTTGCACTCGATGCTCTTTGCCTGTCTTGTAAGCGGTCTGCTATGACGATGGATAAATAGTTGCTTATTACCATTTTATTATTGTACACAAAGCTGTTTAAAAAATCTTTCAAAGTGGCGTTTTTAATATCTAATTATTTGCAGTAATTACCAAACTAATTTTGAAAAAGAATAGTTCAATTTAAATTAAAAACTTCTTAACAAGAAGAGCAGAGGGCACATAAATCTTGTTAGAATGTTGCTTTTCAAAATTTTTACATTAAAAATAGGATATTGTACTCATTAAAGAAACTACACAAATTTCGCCATGGTTTGTTGTTATTGTAGCCTTTAGGCCATCGCTTTAATTTCCATTGAGAAGTGAAGATTATAGCCGTGTTCAGTCACTGATTTGGTGGTAACTACATTAAGATAATATATATCATTTCTTAAAAATAGCGACATCACGTCTGTAATCCCCGAAGAGGTAGGTTCATTCCTTAGGGTATTACAATGTTATCCTGTTTAGCAACAGTTAATGGGTTAAAGGGTGATATAGCCCGCAACAGCCTCGACTGTAGCACGACCTGAGACGGCCGGTTGAAATTCCATAAGTTTATTTATACTGATAATGTTGCTACTACTGCTAAACTGTGTTATAATAACTAATGAACTTTTCTTTTGTTGCAGGTATGTATCAGTGGGCGTGACTATGGAACAGGAGTTATTTCTAATCGTGGAGTTTTGAGTGTTTCAGGTTTGCATTTAAAAGGTTGCCGGTTTTTGATTTGACTTCACTTTTCTTTGCCTACTATGTATGTAGGTATGTCGAGTTCGTTAGATATCGCTTTGATAGATAATTATTTATTCTTTACACCATATGAGAGGAACAGTACCTGCCTTAGTACATGTAGCACAGTTTCATCATCATCATTATCAGCCTACTTCCGTCCACTGCTGGACTGCTCTCCAATAGCACGCCACTGAGCTCGATCATCAGCTCTTCGTATCCAACCACTGCCAGCCACTTTGCGTATGTCGTCACTCAGCACAGTTTATATTATAGCAATGGATAATGAGCGGTCTTATCGGTTAAAAACGATTTCTTGTCGCTTATCAATTTTGTAATAATATTTTTTTTATATGATATATATAAGAATTTATTTATTAGTATCATTATTACAATGTGTACACACATTACTGAGGCGAATGGAGTAATAACAACAGTGCCAGATAAGTAAGCCCTATCCTCCATACTGGTTAAGACTGTATGACGGTATATTACTACAAATGGAATATTACTAAGAATAATGACTCTCACTCAGAGCGAATGTCATAGTGTTTCGCGCCACACTCAAGCAAAAATATTATAAGTAAAAAAAAATCAAATCCAGAAGAACTGTCTGCTTAGCGAGAACATTTAGATAACTCTATGGTGAGAAATAGAACCTGAAACGGACAAATATGCTCAAGGATTGTGGAAAGAAGAAAGTTGTAATGTGCTTTACTATTCCTGGTCGACGAGAATTATGTACATTCTAGAATTTTATTCTAATTTTTCTCATTATATTAGTAGGTCATCGGTCAATGGTATATTTCACAGTCGGTTGGCCAGCCCCCGCATGCATCAATGGTTTTTCTATAGCTGCACACGGTCGCGTCACGGTCAACGCACCCTTTTGCCCTTATACATATATAAAAGCTATTTAAAGTGGCCTGCCAGGCCAACCTTAGGTTTTTAAATACCAAGTATTTCTACGCAGACTGGAATATTGAAGGTGACTTTTGCAAGTGTATTTATAAATTACCGTCTCGATAAGTACTAGTATACACTTCGTACTTTGAATGTAAATTCGAAATATGTATATATATTCGGTTACTATCTAGTACTATAAAATGTGTAGGTGCTACTTTTTTCTTCCAATTACATTACTATGCGATAATTTTTCCGTATTAATTAAGCAATTTTACAATTTTCCGCTTGATTACGACTAATTAACATTATGTTAAATTAATATATGAAAATGTACCTATTTGTAAAATGAATATATCTTTGGTACATGGTAACATTGAGAAAAGGAAGAATTAAAGATACTCTAAAATATCCAGCGCTTAGAAAGAACATAAATGTTCTGGTGTCATCGATACATCTCACATGTCATTTGAGCGAGGGATATTTATGGAAGAGCCTTGCGGGAGTCCAGTGCATCACATGCAACATTGTAACACAACCCGACTGTTGTGAAACGATTATGCATGTTGGTTTTTATTTTATAAAATTAGCAATTGTGGTTACCGAGAAATCGTTAAAACTTGTTATGTCTGTATCAAATCGTATACAAGCGTGTACAATAAAATTAAACTCGATCTAATTAGAGTTTATAATGCGTGCTCTGCATATGTGAGGACCAAGTTGAACGCCTCTTTAATATATTCTATACTGCTGTACTTTAAATGGGAACATGGCAGCGCAATCATAGCTGTTTTGCGGCAGACGTTATCCCTTATTTGATTTTTTTAGTCCAAAGAAACTGCCACTTGTTTCTTACGTCGTCCTTCTAACCCAATCCACGTCTACTGGAATCGTTTTGGCTTAGAACACTATGTTTAGCAATCGCATCTCAGTAACATAATGCGAATACATGTGAATATTCACAGAGTTTTATGGCACAACGATCTTGGAGGCACTCAAGAGCGCAAAGTGGTAAGTACGCTGTCTACAAGCGATTGGTACAGTTACTATCGGATTGTTAGCATGCAATTGCAATATCGGGTGATCGGCAATGTTGAAGACTGCAACATCCGTCCACGCACACCGGCACCCGCTCTAGCACCATGTGTGCAATCAATTTGTGTGTAAATAAATATAATTTCAACTTGCACATAGTATGTTATACTTCTTCTCCGAAAGGAATATATGTTTGTTGATTATGAGTGAACCTGTTTGTTTCGTTTCTGTAGACCAGGGTTTGTCAAACCTATGGCTCCACGAACTCCTGCAGAAGTTTCCAGATGACAGGAAACCCCTGTAAAAGTATCCAGATGACTGAGAACCCCTTAAGCAACTAATGAAATCGAAAGAAAAGAGTAAAATTAACTGTTGAAGAAAATAAGGTTTTTATAGTAAGAAAAGGTAAACATATAGAGTGCCAAAAGATTTATCTTTTTAATATTAATGTGATGGGTAACTTTTTTTTCCTTCTTCAATATCTAGCCTGGCAAATGGCAGACGGGCCACCTGCTGATAAGTGATCGCAGTCGCCTATAGATATTAGCAATACCTGGGGAGTGGACAATGTTTTGCCGGCTTAGAAGAGAGCTTGTTTCTTGTCGCAAATTGAGTCAATTTTAGGAGTAATTTTGGACAATTTTAACCTCAATTCTGACTTCACCAACCACCATTACGCAAATCTTGCCGCGAACTCCCTACTGTCGAATGG
>DWMG01002031.1:0-13950 GCA_018244855.1 Elbella merops | reverse complement strand
CATCCATTCTCTTTATCAACTAGGTCATCACCATGTATTGTGTAGTATAGTATATAATGCCAGTAAAATATTGAACTGATCCTCATCGTTATCATAATCATACCTCTTATCTCTTATCGTTCTATTATTGGACTGTACGTATACAACCTCTGACCATCTTGCTCTGTGCTCATCAAGCGGTATCCTTTCCTGCAGCCTTTTGCAGATTATTATTTCTCCTCTTGATTGAAAAATGTAATTCGTTGAATATCTAAATCGTGACCTCTACTCAAGAAATTGCTTACCTTAATATATTCATTATTTCGATGTAGACAACTTAGTGTAACTTTAGCTACGTATATCGAGAATTAGTTAGCTACATTTTCTAAACTCCGAGGAGTTTGATTTCTCTTTGATTACATCACTGATACATACGCGTTTCTAAAAATAACTTTAACAATTGATGTTATAATGATTATATATGCGTTATCTGATGCGAGCGACTGATGTTAAACACAAAACAAACGGAGTTTAAAAATTATTTTTCATATAAAACAAGTTAGGCACTTCACAAGACCACATTTATCAAGTTTAAATCATCTTTATTACTGTTAATTACTTGTCAGAACAGCAGTTTGAGGTTTTTTGTTGGGACATGTTGTGAAGCTCTAGAGTATGGTAATGAGTCATTATGTACCTGTACATTATATAAACATCCTAGCTCGTGCAAAATTGGTGGGTTTTTCTAACTTGAAACACGTATAGTAGCCCGGAGTTTGAGTTTCTGCCCGCTGTATGGCTTTACGCTCACCACCTATTCCATAATGGAACATTTAACTTCACTCCTCTGCTTATCTCTTCGAGGAGATAAATGCGTGATGATAATATTAGGTAAATGGAAAGCCTGCCAGTATCAACCTGCATGTCTTCCGGGCCCGCTGAGGCCGAGCGTGTGGTTACATAATAGGTAATAATATTTTTTGTAGTTAGTCGTCTAGCGTCTGTAGGATACCTGTTACAACTCGTTAAGACCTGTCTTAAGCACATCATTGTGGGTTATAAGTTTTTGTATATTGTGCATACTGTGCCTGCCATATTGTGCCTGTTGTATTTGTACGTACTATTGTATTATACTGTTACAGTATTCCGGAATATTTGAAGTGGCTCCTCATTCGATCACCTGTCGTTCACATTACAATTTATTTATATTTGATATTAGTTTCGTTTGGACGAATTTCACTAACTCTTATTCGAAAAGCGGTATCAGACTATGGTCTTACCCTTCTCCTTCTAGAAGAAAACCTGTGTCCAATGTTAGAACAATAAAAGAGTCGATATTAACAACTTATCTTATGATTCGCATACATTACTTATACCTTTACAGAATCATGATACAGAATTATTTCGGTTAAAAGCTGAGTTTTTTCGACACAAAAAAAAATTAATCTGCAGTTAAATAAAATCGTGACATACGCGTCATTACAAAGTTCTGAACTTGCATATCACAAATTTTATGTTCAATTTCTCGTGAGTGTTTATATACATAATTACATATGTACCGGATTAATTCACGCGTAGAAAGACGGTACATATATAATCTCCATTATTGGAGAGGTCTATGTCCAGCACAGGAATAGGCTAATGATGGCGATGATATATCGCTCTTTTGCGACTAGAGTGTAACATCTCAAAAATATATTATATTTTAAAAAACAGTTCAGAAAACTTAAAATAATAATTATTCTATGACCACTATAAAAGTTGTATATCATAAAATAGTCTATAAGTTATATAATATTATAATAGACATAGAATAATCATGATTTCAAACTTTCTGAGGTGTTTTCTGTAAAACAGTGTTTTTGACATTACACTCTTGTCGTAAATTAACGATAGGTGTATAATTACAAACTTCATAGTGCTTTAATATCTTAAGTTCAGTAAAAATCTCTGTGTGAGTACGGTCGCAGCAGGGTCCGAGCCGCTCCCGAGCACGTCTAACTGTCGGTCACGGGTCGCGACGCACAATTAGCGCGCGCGCCCACCCGTGACGCGCCCTCCGGCCTCCGCTCCGGATCTCGGTCCTCGCGGCTTGGTCAGCGTCTTGTCTCGTGGAACTTGTGTTACTTTTGAAACACTTCCGTTTTTGGTATAGTTCTATTGAAATATTTTTGTTATAATGTATGATGGAAAATAATTTGTCGATATTAATTTGTGGCACTAGAATAGAATAGACAATAGAATTTTATTTGTACTTCTTTATAGCAACAGTAATATTTTTAAAGACCAAAATGTTATAAACCTTGCCTTCAAGTTTACCGTTGGTACAAATCAAAACTGATTGATTCTAAAGCAAACGGACAGCACTAAATTCTAAAAATATTACGACCAAAATACCATAAATATATAAAAACGTTTTTCTCAACTCTCTCAACGTTTTTCTCCTACCCAACTTGCAGAAATCATAATTATAATTTCTCAACGCTCTCGCGCCAATAACATCTCGTGAACAAAACCTCACATTACATTTCTTATGAATACCCTGACAAAAGCGTTACTCAACCAAAATTAGCGCTTTTGCACCTACGCGGCTCGTAACGTTGGCCAACGTGAAACAAAGCGTCAACCGGAAGTGGCCAGTTAACCGGCAAAATTCAAATTTCGATCAGAACGGCCGCGGAGGGGAACGGACTATATCCGTTCCGTTTTCGCAACCCGATACATCCGAGAGGGCGCTGGTGCGTTTCGTATTTCGAATTGGCGAAGGATCTACGGCATTAAGAATTACAAGCGACCTCGATAGCCCTGTCGATTGTTGAGAAAGCAATACGAAAGCTTAGTTTAAATACTGTAGATTTATATTTAATTTAAAATAAGTCTCAGTTTTTAATTCTGCCAATCTTAAACTACTGGAAAACATATGTAAGTATAGGAAGTTTAAAAGCGTAAAACTTATTAAAAAATAAATCTGGTAATGTTGAAAACATGATTACCGAAAATTTAAATGCATAACAAAATAAGTCTAGGTTTTTTATTCGGGCAATCTTAAAACTGATGATGATCGGAGACGCGGATGTCAACAGCTCCTGATTATCCGTAGAACTTTAATAGAATTATTCATTCAAGAGCTATTACCATGTTTGTTTGACAACTAATGAAGAATTTAATTGCACATCATTAAATGTAGTTTTCATTGCCAAGTGACGTCATCCCAACCTATTACAATTTTTTATTGCTCAAAGCAATCTCTATCCATGTAAATATAAAAAAAGTCTCGTACTCAAGTACGCCTTAACATTTGTTCTATTTATCTCTTATTATGTGCCGGAACTAATAAAAAAACTATATGATTTTCTTTTTTCTCAGGAAAAAGAATGACAGGTCTGTAAAAATAGAGATTCTTGACACTCGACTCTCTACAATATTCTTTAGAAGAAGTGGCGTGACGATGTAATAATGATAATAATAATTATTTAAGTTTAGCTATTTTACAAAAGGATTAACACACTTTGGTTTTATTTTTAATTGAGGTTCAAATTAAGATAGACAACAATTTATAGTCAAAATGAAATAAAATAGATTGAACAATTAAAAAATTTCAAAATTAAATTACCAATACAATTTATTACAATAAATAATTTTGTTATTTTCTCATCGGTTTTTAATTTAAAGTCACTAAATTATACACTGTATTACTAGTTAAGTATAAAATATAGTATTTAAATATTCAAATATAAAATTTAAATATCGAATAGAAAATTTCCATATTACATTCTATCTTCATTAATTTATCATCAGTTTTGTTCCCTTACTAAGTATAGAGAGAGCACTGAGACTAATAAAACTGTCTTATCAGACCTAACATCATCATAATCATCAACCTAGCTCAGTCCACTGCTGGACATAGGCCTCCCCAAGGAGCGCTGTCATGATTTTAACTGACGTATTTCTTCTATAATATAATATTTTAATAACATTTACGTATATTATAAAAATATTCCACACATGGCAGTTTTTCCAAGCCAGAGTACATCCGATAGTGTTGACCTTCCGATGTGGAGCTACGAAAAACTCCGCCGCTCACCGATGCAGCGATAGCGCCTCCAATGGCGTACACAATTAATACAGCACTTATCTCGACTAATTAACGATTGCAGACCGACCTAGAATCTTTAATGAGCCTGAGGCAAGATCCGGCCTCTCTGTTCACTTGTTCAACCGCTCGGATCGCTACGTCGTATCGGAGATGATTTCCGGCGGGAATATTTCTTACTTTTGTTTATTTACTTTATTTTGTTGACATCCATCATTAACTTGTCAAGTCTACTGCCAGGTATAGACATTCCCTGAGGGTATATTTCCCCTTAAATAAATTGTTAACATCGGAGATGATGGCTGAAGTAAATTTTCGCATTTATAAATCGTATAAATATAAACATACTGCCTATATAACTACTTTGGACTAATGGATGTTAAACCTGACTTTTTAGCCAGAACTCGTGAGTTTGAATTGCACCCGGATTGGATATTTGTGTGATGGGTAGTCCTTTCTTACAGATTACGTAATCAAGACCTATATTAAGTAACATATCATCTAGATATGTTTATTAATGAGTCAGTCAGTAACTTGATATAATAGACTGTGAATGCATTGGCCCTATGGGATCCAAATATTTGTGTATGATACAATATTTTATATGAAATTCGCTTTCCATCAAACATATTCTACATAC
The DNA here is from genome assembly GCA_018244855.1 of Elbella merops. Taxonomy (NCBI): domain Eukaryota; kingdom Metazoa; phylum Arthropoda; class Insecta; order Lepidoptera; family Hesperiidae; genus Elbella; species Elbella merops. Next base: position 9,238 of record DWMG01002031.1, on the reverse strand, counting down.
AATTAAAAAAACGATAAATTTGTATGATACGAATATCTACCGATTATTTACAAAAATAATATATAACATATACGAGTATGTTAGGTTCCTATACTACGAAAAAGAATTTGTTTGTCTTAAAACATGTTTCATAACACATCTGGTTATTAACATACCTTTCTATATTAAGAATTATTTTCACATTACTTCATTTTCCATAATATTCGATGCCGTTAAGAAATATATAAATAATTGATATGGACAATTTAAATTGCGTGTATATTGATTTTCTTAAATAGAAATTCCTAATCCGCTCCTATACGTAAAAATAATCCGCTCAATGATTATATCTATGGAATATTGACTCAAAGTCAATTTTCTGACCGCTCACAACCCGCTACGACCACTCAAAAACCGCTCTATGATCAAATATATAGAAAACCGCGATAAACAACGTCCATCACCCTGTTTTAGTTCTTTTAAAGAAACATGATACAATCAAGCTGATTGCTACACACTAGTCAATTAATTGCGTTAATAATTTTCTGCACTAATCACCAAGTCAGCGTAAGAAGAGAATTAGTCACGAAACGAACATCTGAGTCGCCGATAATAGAATAAACTTAAACTCATTGCAAGTATTTAGCATATCGTCTGACTACACCCACTTGCGACGTCTAATTAGAGATTGCGTCACAAATTAAACTTTGACCTTTATTTTTCATGAAGAGACTAACAGAAGAATCATAAGTGAAGGGCAGAAGTCATAAGTGGCCGCTGCCATCCGGCACCTTTGGCAGCCATAGACACCTACACATAGGAAACGATCCTCAAATTTAACGATAAAAATCCACGTTCATTGTTACGTACATTTTAATATATAAACTTAATAGTTTTTTCTCACAAATTTATTGCGCTTAACTATATATTACTTGCATACAAAAATTACTTTATATCTATAATACGTTTGATCAAAATTTATTTAGACTTTAAGTCAAGTTCCTGCTTATAATATAAAAAGGATGTAGCATTACTGTTAGTGTAGCACACAGGAGATGTAACATTAACGTAGTTAATGGAATGGGCGTACGTAGCAAATGTAATGTTAAGTCTGCCCGTACAACATCCGTAATGTTAAGATAAAACTTTTATTAAAAACATTGCCGAGAGTTCTTCCAGTATTTGCCCTACAATTTACCACACCTATAATTATTTATGTAAATTGCAAATTAGTTTGATTCTTTATATACTCGTGTACTTATGTATAGACATCCCTTTTAATTCTTCCAATGCGTCTTCACCAGATGTTTGTATAAGTATAGTAGTACCTATACTTTCATGTTTCTTACGTCCCCAACATATATGGAACAGAAAAAAATTTCTTGTATCGCCAATGGAACATCACTGTATTAAGCACGGCTTCCAAAAAACGCAGATAACCGTTCAAATAAAATAATCATCAATCAATTCATCTCACTCATATGGCTGCGGGCGACATACTTCAGTAACGACACACGTAAAGAATAATACGCATCAGTAATAAATTAATAAAAACACATTATATATTAATCACGTCATTAAGATTTTAATAACTGATACACCAAAAGAAACCCGCTCAGCAATATTTCCATTATAATATACGATGTATACAAGAAAGGAGAGAAATCTCTTGATTTTATGTTCTAGTATGTGATGTAGACCCAAGATGTTAGTATATCCTTAAGAAATAGCTGTAATTATATACATGTTATGTGTACATAGAATATACTTTGATCTTTCAAAACATAAATATAGTTCTTTAAAAATGCTTAAACTCTCATAAAGCTTTTGAATTAACTTTAACCATTAATACCATGTTTATAATCCTAAATAAATGAATTAAGAGATTTAAACTAAATTAAAAAAAAAGCATTTCTAATGAAGCATCTTAGATCTTTCAGGATAGAGATACGAATATTTGGCACTCAAGTGTTCTCAACCTATTTCGGAAAGCATCTAGTGTGTTGATATAAGTATAAAAAATAACTACAAAAAAACGTAACATCACGCCTGTAACCCCCGAAGGGGTAGCAGAGGAACATTCCCACATAGTACACATACTACATAGTACACTTATCCGTTTGACCAGCGACGGTTACGTCCCGCCGCAGAATACTAACAAAAATATTCTGAAAATATATTTATCACCATTATACATAAATACGTTCCTTCTACGTCTATAGTCCGAAGATGTTATTGCGTTTTATATCAACGAGTAGCTGGATTAATCATGCCTTCGTGATTATAAGGAAAAGACGCGAGACACGTCATGTTTTTATAACACCTACGCTTCAGGGCTAAGGTAATTAGAAACGGGGAGCCTAAGAAAAACCGCTCGCGCGATAGAAGATTATAATTAATTAACAGATGAAATATCTTCCGTTGTGTTGGTATATGTAGCTGGTAACATTACGTTTCTGTGGCTAATGATCATTGTCTGGAATGTGAAGTAAAATTTTATAAACATTGTTGGACATTGGGGGACACCCACAGGGTGAAAAAGATTTTGCAAATTTTGCACACTCCAAGGTATCATTGCTACTGCAATTATACATATATAGTTGACAAAGTTACTATGAAATGAGTTTACTATTCCTTTTCACGTACGATTAGTAGATGTATCTAGGTAGCCAATTTTAAAACTAAATTAAATTAATTAAAATTAAAACTAAAGAAAATTTCATCCAGTGAGTTGTATGGCGTAATTCTTCGAAACAGACAGCACGAATTCACTTTCAGAAAGAAACTTCCACTTACTCAGTCCTCGCTGCGCCCGCTGCGGAAGCTTTTAGCCGTCTCATGCCTCAAATTCCTGACCGTCAAATGGGATCATTACCAAAGTGGTCCCGTCAAGTTGCTTATACACAATTATTCGTACATATTAAGTTCTCAAAATCTAGATTGGCCGGGCGTCCAGTTTTACAAGATCCTCATTAGGAAGCGAGGCACGTGGCCCGCTCACTCGACGTCTTTATCTGAACAAAATCAACTTAGTTTTTATCATTCAATGGTTAATAAAATTTGAAATTAAAATTCACTACTTGAAAGGCTTTATGTAAAAACTAGGTTAAATTAACGACTTACTCTGAGTACGCGAGCATTTGGCGGGCATCCGCGGTGACAGCGGAGCGCCATTTTTTTTAAAGCGCGTTCCGTTTGTCCAAATATCTCTGCAAAACTCGTTCCGATACAAAAGCGACTGTTTTTAATTAAATACATAACTAAATGTTTTATATCAATCAAGTTAAATTAGTCAAACAAAACTCTGTTTTAATTTAACCGTTAATAAGAATTTGATTTTATCCTTTATAGTACACGCTTAGACACCTACGCACGCAGAAGTTAGATCAACATCCTTTAAACTTGTCCTTGAACACAAAATATTTCGTAAACTTACAAATAGAGAAAGACGAACCTATGATTAATTAACTATCTAGCAGACATTTCATGTAACAAACTCGGCCCACGCGCAAAACGTTTTTAGATTTTGCAATAAGACAAATTGACGACTCGCTGGCGAGACGAATACTTGCTAATAAATACTTGTTACTTCGGATATGATCTATAGAAAATTTTGAATGAATGTCTTCAAATAATGCAGCGGAAGTGATTTAATTATTATCGTAATCATAAACCAACATCAATCCTCCTACTTCATTAAATATTGAATTTCATGGACAAACCAAATCCGAAATATATAAATCTGATACCTTTAAACTTGCAATGTCATGTCTTTGATGAACATCATAATGAAATATTTTCCGGCAAATATATACAACTGGCAATACTACATTTATCTACTTGTTTACAGTCAGCATCAATAATGGAATAGTCATCGTGTTTATTTGCTGAAACATTAACATAAAAAATATATTATTCATTTTTACACTTCCCTTTATTTTCCTATTACAGTGCTTATATATTTTAATTAAGTTTGTTACATTTGTTTTTTTTGTGTTGCGTTTTGTTACTGCATTAAAATATAAATTAAAAAATAACTGAATTAAATCTCGATTATAAATATTGAGTTAGTATTGCCCGTCTAAATTAAACGAATCCTAGATTATTATGACAAAGCATTTTATCTTTGGGAAAATACCCAAAAACGACGAAACACCTGCAACGAAAACCATAGACAAATTTTATTTCTTCTCATATCAGCCACATTAGTCGGTATATGACACGCAATATAATATGAGCGGTTGTCGCAAGAAGTTTCGACATGCAAGTACCGTAAGTTTTCCTTTTTTCGTGGGAAAATCTTAACGTTTTCACCACAGGCAACACAATGCATATGTTCTGTATAGATAACCATTATATTTCTGCGTCTCTACGAACCTCTATTCCCATGTTCATAGAGTTCATAATAGTGTTGTTCAACATTTTAGTTGATAATGTCATCGCTCGCTTGATATTAACGGCGTTTAGAGTAATAACATTGTGTGTGGAACGGATTCAAGACTACGTGCTTAATGAAGACCTTTCAAACTTAACCGAGACCGAATAAATTTTAGTATTGCGAATTGCGACCTTCTTATATCCTCGTAGTCAGAGAAATCAGAGTGCCCAATATTCTTACATACCTTGCGTGCTTTTTCTACAAGAGGCCGAGACTCCTATCTTGACCACATAGGTGAGATACTGGCTGATGAGAGAATCTAAAGAATTCGAAACTGAGGAGCAGATGTGGAAAGAGTATTTCATTTTGAAGAAAGACCATTTTGAAGAAAGACCAACACAACACATAGAAACACTCTGCCTAGCCCAAAAATTAAACCTAATGTTATAATAATGATAATATTTGAAAAGAGTGATAGATTCTCAACTATAAGTATGCATTTTGAAGAAACTCGTGGCCATATTTGTAACATCTATAATGAATATGGCGTGATGTAATCATCAGCTGTGTATCCCAACTAATACTATATATGTTTATGTCGCGAATATGACATGTTGGCATTAAGAATATTGTCTATTCCCATGCAGTGAGCGGAAGTTGCGTCAGGTGTTCGAACCACCTTACTTTGTATTCAGGACGTCGGGTATGCGCTACGCTTTATGCCTAAGAACGGAAAAAATTCGGACAGAAGGGAACTACCTATATGTTGTTTTTTCTATAAAATAAGCTAACTTCGATCTGAGTTCTTCGAAATCTTGAAAAATGTACTAACCAATGGAGGAGTCGAGAAGTCTCCGAAATCGGCATGTGTGTATGAAGAGAGCGATGAGTGTAGTAGGGTAGGGTTCAGTGTAGGGTTTGCAGAGTCGAAGCTCTCTGCTAACCCTACCCGCTAAAGATATTATATTAAATGGTTTTAAAAGGTAACTTCACGCCTGTAATCCCCGAAGAGGTAAGTAGATGAATGCATAACACTCCCCCGGTTCACCGGTTACGTTTACGTCCCACTATGGAATAGGTGGTGAGCCTATTGCCATGCATTGGGCACATATCCAGACTCCCAACCACTACTAGAAAATCTAAATTAGACGATTTTGTAGTGTCCGACCCGGGAATCGAACCCGGGATCTCCTGATCGGCAGTCGCACTTGTAACCAACACGACCAACGAGGCAGTCAATGGCAGTTAAATGGTTTTATTTATTTATTAAGGGATCTTTACATTTAAAGTAATGTTACAAACGTTATGTGAGAGTGCTTGGTGCTCTCGGCGCTCTCTGACTACGCTATAACGGACTTGGCGTGATGGTATAAAAATAATGTTGCAAATGTAACAGAGATGTGTTTCAGTATACAGGGAGCGTATAACGAAGGCCACGGCGAAGAGTGGCGCAAGCGTATTGCCAACGTATTAATCGCCGTACAGTGGAAGTATAGACGGGGTGTTTCTTTTTTGCGTTACTAACAAACAGCCTATATTAAGTCTCATTGGTAAGGTTTCTTGAGAAATCGAAGAGAACAGACTTTTCCAAAGTAATGGTTGGTATTGAAATTACAAATTATCATAAACCCGTTTATCGTTCTACGATGATACAGATCTTATGTTCAAATAACACCTTAAGTTTCCGACGTGTGTGAACGTGACGAAATGCTAAGTCGGGTTACATACTTATACAATTAACATTTTAAATTTAAAGACATTTTTTATTTCATTGCAGTCTTTTTTTATTATAGGTTAGGCTAGCTTTTCAGCCGTGACGCAGCCTGATAGAAAGCTCAGGTGCGTCCTAAGAGAGAGTACAAATGCCTAGGACAAGCATACGACTACCTACATATATACTTAAACGATAGGTGATATAAAACGTAGACGTTTTATCCAGAATCGCAAGTTTCCGCAGTGCTCCACTCCTTGGCCATCTAGATGAGAAACCTGGAACTAAATCGTAGGCTACCACACATCATCGTCAGCCCTTCAGATATAGGCCTCCCCTAATCGGCGCCACTCCTTCCGGTTTTGGGCCTTCCGTAACCAGCAGCTTCAGGGGATATGGCTCACAATCAGTGGAGCATTCGACTGCTACCACGAATTATGAAATGAATTGAATTATTATTATAATGATTATACTTAGTAGCTCAAATAAAATTGCAAGTGAAACCTCACAAAACGAAGGACACCATATCTAACGGCCCTGTATATACCCGTACAGTTAGCAGCAAACCGTGCGAAAATCTGATAACTTGTTTTATGTATGTATAAGAATATTTTTTCCGAGACAATGGGCCCCGCTCGCCGTACCCATATGGACCGAGAGGTTTTCTTAATTACCCCGACGGCAATTTACCTTTCTAAATTGTAGAGGTCGCCACCGTAATCCGATTAAAGACGGGATCCGGGTTAATTGGATTGAGCAAATTTTTTGAACATCTTCCAGTCGATTTTTGTGAGCTTGTATACATACATATTGTGTTTTGGAAATCTCTCCCATAAACGTGATAATAAGCTGCCCTCTATCCGTAAGTGTTACAAGAAAAAAAAATCGCAAAATCTTTTAGTACCTGTTGCCTTATTATTGAACTAAATGCCAAAAACCTTAAAGTTACTTACTTGTCTTCATCGGTGTTGTCTATGGAACATTGATCCATCAGACGATCCATAAACAACCCCACCAATATCCGCTCTTACCCAAATGCGTATTATGACATCTACCAACAGTTGTGTTACCTTGATTAGACTCTCAAGACAGCTCCAGTGTTTTTAATTTATTAACTGTTACCTATTTTGAAAATACCTTATTTCTAATAGCAACAAATTGAAGAAGTTAATTAGAAAAAGCACCATTTATAACTTGATTACTGGCTACAACAAACTATGTATCATTGCTATAGCAAATGCTATCCTTGCAGGCCTGTCGCGCTTCTTCCACAAGTAACGTATAGAGTCAATTATAGAATTAAAATTGACCAACAACAGAATTAGTCAACCAACAACAACAACAGCCATAACACCAATTAAACATTTCACAACACCCAATCACCAATCTTAGGGCGCTCGCACACAATCGCTGAATCGCCGGCACATGACAATGAATACGTCTAACAAGAAACATTTTCGCACGCTCAATGCAATTTTTGTTACGCAAAAATGCATATTGCAACATTCGAAGGGCGGTATGATTGTTCATAGCGGGCATATACCATTACAGAAATATGTTTTGTTCGCTGCCTTTTGTAATGAATAATGTCAGCTAATTAATGGATTTTTTGTTGTAAACTAACCATTTAGAAAACTCGATTTAATGTTTAATTGAATTGAGTTCGCTGACGCATTTTGTCCGCTGTTCCTTGAATATCAACTACTATGTTTGACTGACCTATTAAAATGTTTGGCTATATGACGACACGTTAGGTGTTTGTGACTGTATAGCCCAGATAAAAGTCAAAGGTTCGCTTACAGACCAAGGACATACCTAAATAATTATATTGCTACCTGCCTATTGTCCAGGAACTCAATGACACTGTACAACAACTAAATTTAGTAATAGTTTCAGAATATTGAGCATTATGCTATTATGAACCACTAAAGCTGCTATTGCCTATTGGATGGCAATTCAGATCCCGAGGGATAAAAAAGAAAATTGTTACAACAATTTTTTTGACGGAGAGCAAATGTCGTTTCCATTAAAACCATCATATGACAATTCTGTACAGCGGATTTTAAAAATGAAATATCTGAACACAGGAATCCCGCAAAATTTTCTTCTGTCGTTTATAAAACCAATAAATTTCTGGAAGAAGCAATAGCGTAATAAAGGTAAGACAAATGATATATAATCGTTATTATGACGCATTTAGTAATGGTTATTTAAAATAAATCGTTCAAAGAGCTAACGAATACTGCCTTCTGAAAGAGTTCCAATATCAAAAACCAATGAATCCTGTAAATCTAATTCGGGTTTTCTAGCATTGACTCGAAATCTGGAGTAGTGCCCGGTGCATGGCTCATCACCTATTCCGTAGTTGGCCGTAAACGTATCTAGTACAACGTGGGAGTGTAGTACACTCCAGCTCCACTTTCAAGGATTACAGATATGAAGTAACGTTATAATATATCAATCGATCTTATCAATACTTGTTAATTAATTACGATAAAAAGTACCAGTTAAATGTTATAAACAATTTCCAAATGGTCCGGGGTCGTGCGTACTATAAGTATTCAGGCCGGTGACTGTTAGGCAATTGAGCAAACACATTTGCATAGGTCGCGGCTCGCTCCATTTACCTGAACGTTTCAGTACAAATGAAAAATAGGTTGGTCAAGCGTTAATCAAATTTGCTGTTCTTAATTAATAGTGCCCGGTATATGGCAATAGGCTCACCACCTATTCCATGGGACGTAACTGGTGAAACGTGGGGTTGTACTACTACTATTTCATTCGCTAATTAATGCGAGTTTGCTTGTTTGAATGGTAAGACAAAGATGAAAGGTCAACTGATAATTTTGCATGTTAAAAGATGTGTACAACGTGCAACTATAAATTGAAGATTTTATTTAGAAAATTTTAACATTTTTTGGTTTTAAGTTATTAGCAAAACTGCAACGTATCACAACTTGATCAGGACTATAAGAATAGGACCTGTATATTAGTGTCAGTCTAGTCAGTATAAGTTTGTGATATCATTATTATCATCATAAGCCCGTCTCCGGCACGGTAGGATGACGATCTGCGAAAGCCTGCAGGCAGATTCTGGATGCGACAAGCCGAGGACAGGGCGCGATGGCGCTCATTGGGGGAGGCCTATGTCCAGCAGTGGACTGAGATAG